>MQRK01245526.1:11733-28018 GCA_001938485.1 Girardia tigrina
AAATTATCAATTTAGAACGATGTCGAATGACGAGAGTTTTGCTGAGAGTTGTCCAAAAGACAATTCTGATTGTAATGAGAATAAAAGTTTGAAAAGCCATGTTGGTGTTCTTAATAATATTTATGTCACGAAAACATTTAAAAATTCAGTAAAACCTCAAAAATGAATATTTAAATGTTTGATTAAATTTGTACTGGTTTTATCGCTTTGTTATCTCTTTGTGCATTTAAAAACCAGAATACCGCTCAATCTATCTCCCATTATTTGACTGGGATCAGAAAGTAGATCAGATTGTCAGTGAAGAAGACTGTCAAACTTTCGTTAATGAAATCGAATTACGCAATAAAACTGAAAATTTTTCAGAAGTTAAAAGTTTTATAATTTTCGGTAACTCACTTTATCAAGGAATCAAATTCCTTGGACATATAGTTAACGAATACGGTGTTAAAACGGACCCGTCTAAGATTGAAGCAATAAGAACGTTTAGGAAGCCAAAGTGTGTTAAAAGAAAATAGAACAATTTAATACAGAGCTCAATAAAATGAAAATAACCGAAAGAAAAAATGAATGTTTAGAAGAGAGTCTTTGTAAAAATACATTTTTCGGCCAAAGAACAAGACTCATCCTTTCAATGGAAAGGGTACATAATGACCAAACAGTGCAGTCAAAAGATAAATATTCCAAATATATAAAGGTCCATATAATGCTTCGATGTGACCAAATATATAAGTCGTATAAAATCCAATTAACCATTTCAGTGCCATGGGTGAGCAAAATAACGGTATCCCACACAGCTTGCAAATACAGCATCATTTTTGTGAAGGATCGAAGGTTCCTTTCATACTTTAATAAAACGAATGTCAAAATGTTACCCAAATATCCGAATATCAAAACAAATATTAAAACTATTAAAAATATATATGACACAATTTCATAATATTTTGGTACCTAAAAATTTATTATTTAATTAATTAATAATTAAATATAATTATCAACTTCCTTCAAAATTTTGGTTTCGTTAGTATTTTCGCTGAAATTGTTTGTAATCATTGGGAAATATTTTCATGAAAACCGATTTAATTATTAAAATTTAATAAAAATATTATTAAAATACGACTTGTAAATTGGGAAAATAAAATAAAAAGTCAACACATTCTCTATCGTAGTTATATGTTTAAGTATTTAATTTTATTTATTTATTTATTGATAAATACAGAATGTGATTGGTGAAACATTTATTTTTCTGGGTAAATATTTATAAAATGTAATTGTTTTCAAACTTTCACAAATTATTTATAAATGTCAAAATTAATTAATTAGAAATAAATTTTCAATTTTACTAAAGAAGTATGAGGAAATTAAAATTACTAAAAAATTTTTTTTATTAAAAATTATCTTTAATAAAATATAAAAAATATAAAACGTAAATAATTAAATTAATTTTGTATTTCGTATTTTCTTATGATTCGAGAAAGTTTTTAGGATACATTTATTAAAAATATAAAAAGGTCATAGAAAACAAAATTAGTTTATTAGAATTTCTAAATTATAGAATTTTTTGATCAAATTTTTATCTTAATTTTTGATTTTTAAGAATAATTTAATAATTTTAAGAATAATAGAATCTCAAAATCTGTAATATTTTGTAGTCTCTGTAATCAGTATTTTACACAGTGTGAAGAGGAATGGAAACTGTCATTGTTGTGCCTAGTTGTGTTGATCGGGTTAAAGGAAATAGACACCGCACTTTCCGATTTTGGGCCTCCAAATTCACATCTCTTTCGAATGGTATTAAGTCTAAGGCTCTTTAGAGGGTCCACCCAAACTAAGAGTCTCTCGATAGACCTTCTATGGGGTCAGTGGCTTTCCGACTCTAAGTATTTGGTTTGTCAGGGATGAAGGACCAACCATTTAACTTTAATGTTATGGTGGACGTGTTATAATCTCAAAATTGGTACTGAAAGCTCCTTTTTGCATTCATGTCATGATATCGGTAGTTTCTTTTCGTTTCTTAAGCAACCTCTTCATTTTGGTTCCTCGACATACCCACATTTACATCTGGCAACCGAGAATTGGATTGGTTGTTTTGAGGATTGTCTTCTGATGGTTCTTCAAAGTTGTCTCTTCAATTATTTATTGGCTCTAGTGGTTGCTCTTTGTGGTTATTTTGAATAGTTATCTTTATTCAACCCGCGCAGAAGTATTTTTTGGTCAATGGGTACTGTATTTGAACAGGAAGCCGTGTCTCCACGAAATTTTAGGAAGAGAATTATTTCTCATTTTACATGTTGGTTGAAAGGTGCTTTTCATTTAATTGAACAAAACAATGAGCGGAATTCCATCTTGTTTACACAATTCAAATTCAAAAGAGTTTTCACTAACACATACAGTCTTAGTATCGCTGGAAAATGTTAATTCGATTTTTACGGAATTATTTTGGTTTTTATAATCTTTTGTATTCTCAGAATGATAATTACTGTTTTCAAAATCATCGTCATTGATACTTATATATTTCTCAATGAAGCAATATAAAGAGTTGTGAGGGTAATAAGTTGCACCGGCACTCAATAACAGTTTGACAAATTCGATAGTTTTCATAAGAAACCGCAAGATCTAATGGTGTGAGGCCAGTTTCTTTATCGACAAAATTTATTTCACAATTTTTATTCACCAATGATTGAACTATTTGCTCGTTCTGATTCCAAACCGCCCACCACAATGGTCTCCGGTGGTATATGCCATCAGAATTAAGATCAACACCCTTTTCAATCAGAAAGTTGAGAGCAGATACATTATTTCTCTCACAAAACACATGCAAAACATAAGACACGTCAGAATAATATATTTTTGTTTCCTTTGCAATTTTATCGGTAACCTTTAAACGTTTAAGAATATGATCAATTTCTTTTGAATTCAATACCAATGACATTTATATTTTTTACGACACCCTTTTTTTTATTCAAATATTTTTTTTATTGAAAACAACTTTATTTGACACGAAACACCTTTTATTTTTTTAACGACACTTTTTTTTATCCAAAACTTTTTAAATTGTGTTCAAAACAGAGCAAAAACGATTTCATTTTTAAATTGTTTTTAATTGAATTCAATCGATCCACTTACTATCAACACTCCCCTTTTTAAAAAACACAAAATTGTGACCAAAATATACATTGCTTTTTGTAAACACACATACATACATTTTACCAATCAAAATTCTACACATCATACACACAAACACGCAATCACATAACAAAGAAACATACTCACATACCTTTCATTGAGAAAAATCTCCATTCTTGCAGTTAAAATAACAAAAAATAATGAGGCTTACAATCTAACCTAATTATATTGTGATTACATATTTCCATTTAGCAATCGATTGATTTAGACATTATTTATGAATTGATTATAATTGATTTTGACATGATTCATATTTCTTTAAAAATTCGACAATTAAAAAAAACTCATTTAGTTATTTTATTTATTTTATTTATCCACCTAATTTTAAATAGATTTATTTAATAATTTTAATTTATTTAATTTATTAATTTATTTATATTTTTTATTTAATTTAATTTCTTTTATTTAATTGGTTAATTTAATTATATATTTTATTTATATATTGAAACTGGCAAAATTAATGTTCGGTCAAATTGGCAATTCTCCGCTCCAGTATTCTTTTTGGATTCAATTCTTCTTTTCTTCTCTTTTTTTTGATTTTTGCGTTGATTGTTTATTTGACTTTGCTTGTTTGATGAATTGTACTCATCCAATATGATCTCGTATTAAATGTCTATTGATATCTTTGACTTCATCAAACATAAACGTTCTTCATGCGATCAACTGTGGAGCTCAAATTGAAAATTCCAAAATTACAATACCCCGTAACCGAAACCATAGACATTCAATTGTGCTATAAACATTTTCTGGATATTTATTGTTCTTAAAAAAATAGTTAAAGAATAAAAATTCTTTCCTTGTGTAACTTCAGTTATTTTTTTTCTTTAACAAATGAATTACTTTGTATGTAAAGAAATTGATAAAAAGGACACAAAATTATCTAATAACCAATGATTATACATTTATTATGCTAATTAAAATCATAAAATAATTGTAAGGTTTTTAAAATAAAATGTCATCAATAATGTTTGTAATTTTTGTTTAATTAAGAGTTCATGAATATCGGAATTTTATCAAAAGAAATAATAAATATTTAAAGTTTATAAATTTTATTTAAATAAAAACTCACATTTATAATCCTTTGTTTTCTCAATTAATTTTTATTAATGTACTTATATTAATTAAATAATCGTTTAATTCATTAAATGAGTTTCTTTCTGTGTATATTTTAATATTTTCATAATGCATTTACATTTAAATATTATTATTATTATTGATAAATATAATTAAATTAGAATTATTGACAAAGATAAAATAATCCGATATATTTTTATTTTAATTAATAAATTATTTTCTTATCTTAAAAAATTAAATTTTATAGTATAAGTATGTAATTTTTCATTAATTAGTTAGGATATTTTGAATTAACTATAAGAATTTATTTTTTAATAATTATTATTATTATTGCTATTTTTTATTATTATTTTTATGTTTATTTATTTTATCAATGAGTGTTATTTGATGCAATTGTTTTTTTTGGAATTTTCGAATTCATTATTAACACAAAATTTTTTTAATTTAATATACAAAGATTTTCATTTTTCCAACTTTTTAATTAATTTCGTTTAAATTATCATCATAAATTTTATTCTAATTTTAATTTATTATAATTAATTAATTAATTATTTTATTATAATTAATTAATTAATTAATTATTTTATTATAATTAATTAATTAAAACTTTCTCATCCATTTAAAATTTTAACAAAAGTAAATTAAATATGTACCTAAAGTTTAAAAATCTAAAAATAAAAAAAATGATTTTTTTAGAAAAACTAAAAAAATCTTCTAATTAATAAGCTAAATTAAAAATATATGGATGATAAAATTAATCTTTTGATTGCTGGAATTATGGTTTGTTGAAGAAATAATGTTGTTTCTATTCGTTGGAGATTTCAAAGAAATTAAGTAGGTTAATCCTTTCTATAGATTGAAGACATTTGTGGTCAACAAAACTGTATAATAATTCAAATAAACAAAAATCGTTTAAAGTTTAAAAGTTAAGAATAATTATAAAATTCTAATATATTATCGATATATTTCAGAAATAAAACAGTTTCTAAAAAATTGAAAATAATTTAAGTTTGAACAAATTGAGATGAAACAAAAAACAAAATCACGCTTTTAAAAATGTTTATTGAATTACATTTTTTCCGCGCTTTCCAAAAACTTTGAATATTCACACAAAATATTCCATCGATCATTATATCTCCACCTGAACCCTAGTTCCCAATAATCGCATAACCAATCAGGTTTCTTCTGAGTTCTGCTGGATCGTCGTTTGCAAATGTCCTGCTTGTCTTGATCGTCAGGTTCTTCTTCGTAACTACTATACTTCTGCTATATCCATCTTGTATTTCATTTTTCCCGTCAACCGTCATATCCGACAGTCTAATATGGTCCGATAGTATGTTATAATTGTATGTAGACTTTGCTGGAACTACCTAGTCTTTACCTTTCCCGTGAGGTACCACTATATACCAAAATACAGCTTTCCATATATGACCTCTTTGCAATTTGTTTAATTGTGCGATGACATCTCTCCACAATACCATTTGTTGATATCATATATGCATATCTATAAATAATATTTACTCCCCATGAGTTACACAACATTTTGAATTCTCATGATCTAAACGCAGTTCTATTATCCACCCAGATTTCTCTTTGAGGTCCTATTTCTGTAAATACAACTGACATTGTGCAATCACATCCTGAGCCGATTCAGAATTCACGCGTTTTATTACAGAAAATCTACTTGGTCCAAAGTCTATCAATGACAAGTACGTATTACCATTGTAATGTGTATGGTCTAACGCTAAACGTTCCCAATCACTTTGAATACTTAACGAATCATGAGTTACTCTCTTCAGTGACGGATGGATACTGTTGCATTTATTACACTATTTTATCATCTTTTTAACTTCATCAATGTCTGCTGCCATTCCACATCTCTCGAGTAAATAAGTAGTTTTTTCTACATCGATATGGTGCAAATTATGATGCTCTCTGATGTCAGATATTGTAGATTTACACTCACCTACAGTCATTGCTACATTTGGCTTTTCCATATTCAGCCAACTTTGTTTTAGTCGAGTCATCCGATCTGCAATATTCTGCTCTGAATTTATCCACACACATTTACATCAAAGACCAAATTCTCCAATTATATCTTCAATCATTTTTAAACGACGCTTGACCAACATTTCATTTATACCACTTACTTTTATTTTTGTTATTCCGATTAACAACGGAGTTTAACCAATTATTTGAGAATCTGTTATTATGTCAAATTCTTTCATGTCCCATTTCAAGATCATATTTAATCCTTTGATCACAGACTCTAGTTCAGTACATTTATATGACTCGAATCATCTTCTTTTCTAAGCCGACTACCGTCTTCTAACGTATTCCGATTACATTCAACAACACATCATGTTTGCATCGCACTACACTTTCCATTTACTTAACGTTGATGTTGGTGTATTCCATACGCCCTTCACACGATCGTCTTTTTTACACTTTCTAATAACTTCTTTTTCATCAAAACGTCTATTTTATGTTGATTCCAATCGATTCCGTTACACATTCGTTTTAAATAGCTACACAATACCATCAACCATCCACATACAAGATAGTATCCAGTTAATTTACCACAGATAGAATAAATTCTTTCCTTAGTCATTACTTGATTTTCCGCTATATTAATATTATTCGTTCTTTTCCACATCAATACGTTTTACTTCAAATACATCTGAAGCCCAAGAACTATTGTCATGCTATTTTTTCTGGTTCTTTATATATCAGTCCATAATTTCTAAATGATTTCTCACTTCCGAAAACGAAATTATATTTTCATCTACAATGAATTCATCCACATGATGAGATACCCCATTTTTACATAAATTCTGAGTTTCTAAAAAAACTCTAGTATTCTATTCATGATCTTCGAAGCTGAAGCCAATCTAAAACTCAAACGAGTTAATTGATATGGAAAATCATTAATAAACATTCGCTGATATTTCCAAAAATCTTTTTCAACACGTATCTGTAAGTACACATTTTTTAATCAATAATTTTGCAATTTTCAGACATTTTTCTCCAATTGCGATGAGATTCACTAACTGCTATTGTATCCATCGTGTGAGAATGAATAAACTTATTAACCTCCCTGAAATCCAAGACAGGTATCACATTACCGTTTGCTTATTGCTTCACACAAATGAGAGGAATAATTCCATTCTTGTTTCTCTCTACTAAAATGCATTACGTAATTTTTTCAAATAAACATTAATTTTTAAAATATATTAAATTTAATAAGTGAAAATCTTTTACTAAAAATATTATTAAAATTCATAATTATAAAACTTTAATTAATTAGTACTTGAAATTAATATCAATAAATTAATTTCATTAGATTCAAATAATCAATCAATAAACATATCAATTCCATCTGAGTAGGAGAGTCACAAATCTAAACAGCATACAAACAAAAAACTTACAACATTCCAAATTTTACCACACAAAACTGAAAGTTTAAGGAATTTATACAAAAGTAAAAATTTGATTTTAAAGAAAATTTAATTAATTTATAAAGTAAATAAGACGTTTAGGAATAAAATTAAATTTATCAATTAAGGATGATGACAAGCTATGAACGTTTTCTGGAGAACTATCCTAGTTAACTTACAATACAAATAAATGTATTAAAAAACCAATTAGTGTTCTTTATAGAACTTAAATTAAGTTTTAAAATATTTATCGTATTCTTCGATTTCACTATGAATTACTTCAGTGGTTTCCAACCTGTGGGGCAAGCCCCCCCATGGGGGCGCAAGACTAATGCAAGAGGGGCAGGCAGCTATTTCCAAAATATCATTTTCGAATACAATCCAAAAAATGAATAGGTGTCACAAAAATGAATCCAAAATTTGTTTTTTAAAGGGGGGCGCGGTACAAAAAGGTTGGAAACCACTGAATTACTTAGTCATCTATTATATAGATTCTATATAATAATAGATGATCTATGTATGTTCATAACGTTCAAATTAAAATGCGAAATGGTGAAAGAATTGAAGCTAAGCAACTTAACGGCATGGTAAACCTTGATCTACGCACCAAGACGGTTTTTTTCGGTGAAGCGCATTTACCGAGAGATGTCGAGAAACTGACAAAATTGGCCGAAAACCATGCACGTCGTTTAATTGTTAAATCAACACTGATTTCAAATAATGTCGATTTGAAGGATTGCAACAAGGAATTTCGTGAGAATTTTTATGAAAAAACTAATAAAATATTAACTTATTTGATAAATGACGATTTATATAACTTATTTATTAATTATATTGCTAAAAATGAATTAAGTATCAATTTGTAAATTTTCGTTATTAATGAAAATATCAACATTTCATTAATATAGGATTAAGGTTAGGGTAAGTGTTATGGTTAGTGTAATAACCACTTTTTATTTCGGCATCAATGTATATATTTAAAATGACTTATTTATATACATATACCCAATTATTAATGTACTCTTATTTATATTGTAATTCCTATGTTTTCAATTATATTATTATTTAGGTATTCATATTTATATCTAAACATTACATATTCTTATTTATATTAAATTATCTTGAGTTCTGATATAAAATTATTGTGTTATTTTTTATTTTAAATTATTGTTTTTGATTATTAATATTTAATTATTGTGTTTAAAAATAAAATTAAAAAATTGGAAAATTGATTGGAATTATTATCATGATTATGAAATTATTACCTGTATTTTTATTACTGAAACTTTGATTTATATGAAAATTCTTATCCTAACCAAATTCCTCAGGTATATTGTTATCAAATCAACAACTGGCGTTGCCAACATACGTAATTTACTATTTATTTCCATCAAGTGTTCATCTATTTCAACATTCAGATTATCAAATATCAGTTATTCTAATCTGAATCAATTGGTTACCTATTCAATAACTCTTTTCCGATTTTTGCATTCAAATAGTAAATTACTTTATTAATTTTTTACCTCCTACAACTACAATCATTTTCTTATTTTGTGATTGTACATCCTTTCGATTTTTTTTTAATTCCTACCATTTGTGTTAATATTCTTCAATATAGTTTAATTATATATAATTTTATTGTTTTTATTTATTTATTTATGATATTAAAATGAGCTTATAGATTGGTTTATATAAATGTCATCTGTAAGTTCATTTTATTACAGTTAGGTTTAGTGTTAAGTTTAGGGTTTAGGGTTAGGATAAGGGCTAGTGTTATGGGTTAGGATTATTGTTCAAGGTTTGAGTTAGGCTTAGGTTTTAGGTTACTTTCTAATTATTAACGCTCAATCACTATCTTCCTACAATATTAATTTCTTAATATCTTTGAAAATTTTAAAATGTTTTCTCAGATAAAATTTTGTGACAAAGAAATAGATAAAGATGTACTCGAACGTGAGAAAAGTATTAAAGGAGAATGTAAACTTCAATATAGAAAATGTCAGAAAAAAATCATAAAGAGGTTAAATGACTAAAAAGGCAAAAATAAGAGACGAGCAAAAAAATTTCATCGAATAAATGAAACTATTATGTGCTTAATTTAAATTTAAATTATTAATTAATTAAGTTTAATTATGTTTGTGAGGAATGTTTTGAATTGTTTGTTGATATTGTGCATATTGTATGTTGATTTTGACTGTGTCTCTCCTACCCAAATGGATGATTGGTATTTTCTTTGATTCCTACTAATTTAAAATAATTTAATTTAATTTTATAGTAAAATCTTTTATTCTAGAATATATAAATTAAAAAATATTTTAGAAATTTTATATTTTAGAAATTTATGAATAAAAAAGAAATTTAAAAATATGACAATTTAGCTTTCTCGTAATACATAACGAGTCCTTTTTTAGTATTTATTTACCAAAGGAATTCTCATGTAATCAATGAGATATTTTAAACAATCAAAGTACTTTCAATAAAGTTGAAGAATATTAAGTTTGCTATTCGATTTTAGGTTGAAAAAATTTTATCGAAAATTCTTCACACAGCCTTTAGTAGTTGCTATCAAATTGTGAACATAACATTTAAAATTATTTATTTACCTTTTTTAGGCATTTTTTGTATTGAGAAATATTGCTATTACTTTGCCTTCAATTATATTCCTGGATTCGTGCTTCCAGAGACGACGAAACGTGACGGGAAATAATCTAGGTTAAGTGTACTAAGTGCTGAACAAACTCGCTGTCTTATTTAATCTAGAAACGATTTTTAAATTTAATCCACTAATATTGTCCAATTTAATAAAAAAATGTTTGAGTTATTTAAAATCTTCAAAGTAGGAAACAGTATTATCATAGTCATTATATTATATGTTTAGATTTTTATTTTTCATTGTTTTGAGTATTATTGGATTTTTCTTTGCATATTTAATTAATTTATCATCAGTTTCACGAGTTCAATTTTTCAACTATCAATTTTCAATATCCATTTATTTAATCAAATATATCAGCTTATCAATTCTTTTCTTGAATATCCTTGAATACTTTGAAGGGGTAATTATTTTATACTTATGTTCGCAAAAATGAACTTTACGAACTCTTCGAATCATTCTAAGTTTTCTAATGCTGTTGTATTTTATAAACTTTTGCGATAATTTATATTATATATTTCAGATACCATTATATTATCAAGCGTTCAAAACAATTTTTGAGGTGGTATTATTGACGATCCTTGTAGCTGGTTACATTGGAAATATCTTCACTTTCGTCATCCTAAAATTTGAAAATGCTTTAAGACCTTTCACTAAGTCTCTTCTCTACCTTCAAGCATTCTGGGATATAATGATCTTGCTAGTTCCAGGAACACGTTATTTACGATTGATTCAATCAGATTTTGATATAAGGGATCTGAATGTTTATTTTAAATGGGTTCATCTATATCTTACATATTTTACTCTTGACTGTGCGGCTTGGATCATTAGTGCCCTTTCCATTGAACGAATGTGCCTTGTCGTTTGGCCCACAAATTCCTTCATTCGACAACTTTCCCATAAAAAAGCGCTCTTATTAGGTTTAATCTTATTTATATGTGCAATAATACTTCATGGTCACATTGCAATGGATACTGAATTTAGCGCCTTAATTTCTTCCTTCACCTTACTGATATTTACTATGTTAGGACCCTCAGCAGTAATCTTCTGCTCAACTTTTGTGATAATTTTGAAAATTCAGAGAAATTTAGAAAAAATTGCTCCGAATTCTAGTCAGCAAAAACAACAATCTCCGCTTTTTGCCATTAAAATGGTTCNATTTGTGTCCATTTATTACCTTATAACAACCATTCCTTTGGCTGTTGTGCTGATAATTATGCATGGTTTTGATTATCTATTTTCTGATTCCTTTATATTTAAGACGTCTTATAATGGAGTAACTGTTCTTTTTGCATCTAATGGGGCCGTAAAATTTTACCTCTACAATCTCTCGACTCCCGGATTAAGAAAAGTGTTTCTTAAGGTATTAAAAAAAGTTAAATATAAAATAACTGGTCAAAAAGAAATGAATACAAGAAGCGGCATAACGGCAACAGAACCTTGTGATTAAAGGACAGTCTTTTATCAAATAGACAAGTCTTACTCAGAACTTAATATTGTTGTAATTTACAATTTTATTAAAATAATGTCTTAGTCTGAATATTTCAATTTCTTATTAAAGAATTCTTAGTAAAGAATTATGCTAAATGAGTTGATTGATTAATAATACTAAATTTTATATGCAAAGCTAATACTCACATATAGTTTAGCATGCTTTCGATGTAAAAATTGGAGGACAGCTGAATATAAATTAAGTAATCTTAAAACTTCTCATAAAACATGTTATATTAGATCAAGTGTGACATCCCTAGAGCTTATAGCAGTGCATAGAGGACCAATATTCATTGCTATTTTGAATATCCATATATTTCAAGGAAAGTGAGTATGTAATAGAAAAAAACATTATCTGGAAAAAAATACTTTAAGATTGACTTGGATTTTTATTCAAGAAAAAAATTACATAGGAACTCAAAAGTAAGAAGAACACAGAAAGATACATCAGATGAATATAGATAAGTACATGAACTCAGAACAGAATATTGGTTGAAGATGGCCGCAGTGTGATCATTACAGCATTTCGCAATTTTTTGTCCCTGTCCAGAAGAACTGTACAAAAGCAAATTTTCCTCCTTCTTATCCTACTTCCGATCGCACTTTCCGAGGCGAAAGCAGCATTCAAAGACTTAATCGATTGAGAAATATTCATATTTTAGTTGACTTTCGGTTATATCAACTTCGTTTATCCCAGTCACGCCGGCTTTAAGGCTTTGTCCTACAGCTAGGAACAATTACACTTGGTGTCCAATTACACTACAGCCGTATTTTGATTGTTGGATTTTACTAAGACAGCATAACTATCGAAATACAACACTTTATCTTTGATTTCATTTTATTTTGTGTGAGATACTACAGCGTCGAGTCGGTACATTAACCAGGTCCACGGTCTCCAGAAAAGGAATGATAGAGACAGGAGAAAATAAAAGAAAGAGAGTAATTAAAATTGCAAACCAGTCCGATTCTGGAACAATAGACAATTGAATAATGTTCGTAGAATACACTGCTCCTAATTTACCTGATGAAGCTATCTTTTCACTTTCTTAATTAGCTTGGAATTTTAATTTTTTATATTTCAATGGGAAAAAAGACCTTTATAAATTGCTCTTATAAATCCTCTCACGCAAATCCTTTAAAAAAATAAATATAAAAAATAACAATTTTTTAGACAGACAAATCTTATGTTATTGTATATTAAAAATCTCAAATTAAGAAACAATTATTCATTTTTTAGATGATAATTAAAATTAAATTTTCAAATGTATACAAAAGAAACAAATAAGATTTTGATGATTCCTACAAGGAATTTCATGAAAATTTTTTTATAAAAATGCTAATAAAATAATTTATTTGATAAATGACGATTTCTATCACATATTTACTTATTATATTTCTAAAAATCAATGATCTGGGATTCTCCTACAGAGATAACGTGAGATCAATTACATGTAAATTGCTATACGAGATCCGAACATAATATAAACGGGGTTGGAGATTTATTTCAACATAAATTTGGGATTTTATATGTTTGTGATATTATTTTAAAAGGAAAGGCATTATTTACATATCTTAAAAATGAACGTTTAAATTGATCAATTATTTCGGAATATGGAATGCATAGAACGTATTTTAAAGTTAATGGTTCTCCTTTATCATTTTTATTCGGTTTGTTAATTAATTTTGTTAATAAAACTCACACATTTGTAACAACATTTATTGCAATGATAATTTGATTAATCTTAATGACAATCCGTAATAATGCCTACACTCAAATTCAAAATCTGAACTAACTTGCAAATAATTATTTTATTCAAAATATTCACTTTAAATTTCATTGGTTAAAATAAAATTACTTTTTATAATCATTTAAAAACATTAATTTGATTTAATTATTTAAAAATTTATAAAAATAAAATTCATAAAATTATTTAAAATTTAAAATAATAATAAATTAAAAATTTGAATAAATTAGTTTCAGATTATAAGAATTAAAATAATTATCATCCATCTGAATCGGAGAGACACAATCCTGAATCAACATACAACATTTAAACATGCAAAAATTACACAAAACATCAAAATTCCAATTATTCCTACAAATTTATTAATTGCTTCTGTGGCCAATTTCTCAACAATTCATTTTGAATAACCATTGTCATTCAATAATTTGGTCAATTTGTGGATTTTGTTAATTAATGTCGTTAATTTGATGTTTTTAATAATAAATGTGACTTTAATGACTTCACAAAATTATTGATCGAATCATTTACATTTTCAGAAGAATTGGACAAAGAAAACAAATATTAGGGTTGAAGCAAAAGAAATACCATTTTGTAACCGTCAACTTAAGATGAACATAACTTTCTTTAGAATTAACTTTAAAGTCAAAATAAAAACCATTAAATTGAACACACTGTTGCAAACGGGAACAAGTTTTTTTTATTCCAGTTTCATAGAATTCTAGAATTCTGTTTAAATTGCAGTTTGTTTAACTGCATCAATTGTAATAATTTGTAATTGGAAATATTAATAAAATTTTAAAAGGGTGAATTGAGTTTTGGTTTTTGCATTGAATTCGAAATCGAAAATTTGAAAAAATTTAAAAATGGCTAACTAACCCTTTCTTTAAGACTCAGTTTTGTTGTTCAGTTGTATTATTCGTATTTGTATCAATATAGCTTAATAAAAATAATATGAAGTCATACTTTTAAGACTAGTGTTCGGATTTTATTGACATTTTATTTTTTTGAGACGTCTTCCAAGTGTATTGGTTGTATATGAACACGTTTCAACACATTTTAATACACTGTTTTAAAATGTGTTGAAACGTGTTCATATACAACTATTCCACTTGGAAGACGTCTCAAAAAATGAAATGTCAATAAAATCCGTGCCCTATTTATGAAAAATATATTAAATAAATATCTTATTTATATAAAAAATATAAATTCCTGCTAAAGGATATGTTGTTATCAAAATGATTTTATCATTTATACTCATTTGGTGTAAAGAAAAAGTCAAATACGCTTTTATATCATGTGTCAAATCATCTACGAAAGAAGAATTATTGTTTGGGATCGAATTCCGATAAAGCTTACTTATCTAACTTGATAAAAAAGATGTAACCTTAACTTCTAGCATCTGTCTCTTGTCTTCCTGATACATTTGTACACTGTCCGGATTAGCTGAAGAAGAAGATTTCTCATGTGAGCTGTTGCTAGATTGTACAGATAGAATTTGAGAGCATTGTTTGTGATCGCCAACATTAATAATCCAATGTAAACCAAATTTTCGTTATATATATTATCAAATAAATAAGGTTTGTTGAGTGTAACAATTTCCAGAATTTGGAGAGGACTAACAGATATTATATAAAACAAAGATACTATTAGAACCATCTTGATTGCATAAAGAGATCGCTGACAGTTTTGCAGACCTGAGACTGATGATACTTTTGTAAAAGTTTCTTTGACTTTCATAAGAATAATGATGGTCGATATCAGAAGGATGAGTATCGGAATAAAATTGTTAAATAACAGGTTTTTTATATAAAAACACTAAATCACTTAGGCTGTTGTCTATAAAACCACTACAATTTAATGATGAACTGACTACAATAAAGATACTTTGAAGTATGAAACAATGTTTATAAGAGAGCTTCTGTAAAAAGGTACTGATTGGCAAAATAACTAAACTCATTCTTTCTAAAGAGAGTGTACATAAACACCAAATTGTACAATCCATTGATAAATATGTAAAATACATTATGACCCACTGTAATGTATTATTAGTAGAATAAATGTAAATGTTATTGAGAATGCTGTATAGGATCTCCTTGCCTTGTACCATAAACATTATCGTATCCCAAATCGCTTGAAAATGTAATAATAACTTCGTGAAATTCCTCAATGTGTTATCGAAATTCAAAAGAACAATCGTTAAAATGTTTCCAATATATCCAATTGTGAGAAGAACTATTAGTAATATTAAATATATTTGTTTGACTTTCTCATAATAATACGGGGGCTTAAATACTATTAGGGTGAGTCATAAGTTGTGGGGCTCTTTTTATTAAAAATTAAAATGTTCATAAAACAAAGCACAATAAAGATTATGATTCGAAATAAAGTCCATTATGTTCAATACATTGTACCCAACGTTCTGCAAGTTGTTCTATTCCGCGTCGATACCATGTTTTGTCTTTAGAAGCAAAAAAAATCTCGACACCCATTATCGACGTCGTCGATATCGGAAAAGCTCCTTCCCTTCAAAAAATGCGACATAGCTCGGAAAAGATGAAAATCCGAAGGCGCTAAATCAGGACTGTGAGCAGGATGTGGAAGAAGTTCGATAGCTTCGAGTTCCTCTATTTTACGACGTGTCAAAGCAGCGGTGTGGGGAGATGCGTTGTCTTGTTGCAGTATCACCTGCTTTCGGTTTATCAATG
>MQRK01245535.1:7441-23745 GCA_001938485.1 Girardia tigrina
TCTATGTGACATGCCTTCTTTAAGTAAAATGTTAATCTGGGCAACTTTATCACTTGAAATGTCACTTTTTCGACCCATAATGAAAACTGATAAATGGGTGAAAATGACATACGAAGAAAAGTTCACTTACATAAGAGTCGCATCCAGTAAAGTAGAAATTGCTTTGCCAAATGTCGAAATAATGTGATCTTATTGGTGTGATTCTAATATTATCTTCGCAGCTGTAAAACTGTAAAAAAAAACATTTTTGTGTCATATTCGCACTGAAAATATAAAATGTAATGACGAGATTCGAGAACGATTTTGATGTCGATAAATGACAAATGAGTAAATATTTGGTTAAAAATTCCATCAACTTTGAAAATATAAACGAAAAATCTACAATATTTTGTGTATTTAATTGAAATAAATACAAACATTTTCTATTTGACATAATTATAATTATTATTTATAAATGTAAAGTAAGCTTCAAGAAGGCAACCTTTCACCAATTAAAAATAACAATATATGGTAATCTAATTTCATGGGTATAACTTTTCGACAAAGTATAAAAGTGCAACAAAACAAAAAATGTATTGTTGAGGCATCTGAATTGAACCTGATCTCTGAGTCCGTACAATATTCAAAACATCTTTGATATTAACTTTTTTTTCATATTTCGCGAACTGCTGATTAATTGCAATTGTTATAAATGTGCCTAAAATATAAATAAACAAAGAATTATCAAAATAAAAATATAGACTTCATTTAAAGATATAATTAAGCCTAGAACATTAAGTAACTACGAATAAATAAATAATAATCCAAGGTTTTTATATATGTACANGTTTTTAGTAATTAAATCGCATCACAGATATTCGTGTCACAGATATCACATATATGTAATTTTTGTTATAACAATATATACATACATATATATATATATATATATATATATATATATATCTGTCAACAAATACAAAAGAAAGAAGAAACATTTATTTCTCGCTACAAACATATTAAAAAGTGAAGGATATATTAATAACGAAGGCGAAATTAATATTTAAGTTGACCTTTTTAGTAAAATACAGAGGAAATGATATTTTTTGTAGATTTTGTTAATCTTTTTTTGTTAAATATTTGATCATTACAGTGACTCGAAAAGATTCTGCTTAGTTTTTCTTTTAGTAAATTGAGATTGTAGTGACAAAAACTTTAACCTATAAATATTTAGAACATATATAAAAAATATTTATAAAATAATTTCATCTTTCATCTACAACAAAAACACTACGAAATCAAAAAAATGTAAAACTGTAAAACTATTGTGATTATTTCTTTATGTTTGTTTTACTGTACAAAACGAGAAGGTCAATAAAAAAATAAGAGGGGAAAGTATTGAAATATCGATCGATAATTTGTTCCGCGCGAATACTATGTCTCTATTACTGGTTGTGTTGAAAGAAAGGAATTTTGTCTTTGGCGAACAATGAGTCGTTTAATTCTTAATCACTATGGACTAGGTGGATGCCTCGATTTGGATATTATGATATCCATTACATTTTTTTTGATTTCGTAGTTTTTTTGTTGTAGATATGAAATTATTTTATATATATTTTTTATATATTTTCTAAAACGTCACCCGATTCCGGTAGGTATTTTCATAACGCCTCTGGATTCCTTCACACAGGTTCTCACAAGCCCGACAGAGATCATCAGAATCAACATTTTCAATACCACAAAATCGTTGATTTAAGAAATTACAATATTATTTATAAAAAATAATTCGGTTTTGGTGATTTGTTTGTTCTATAAACAGTTATAAATGAATATTTCTGGTTCTGCATTGATTTATATCAGATAAATGAATAAAAAACAGAATTTGTAACTAATAATAATACTTTTCACACTCAATGCTATCCTCTAATTTGGATGTTTTAAAAATAATCAAAGAGAAACCTCTTTGATTATTTTTAAAACATCCAAATCATAGAACATTCAAACACAAAACATTCAAAATATTCCTCACAATAGTAATTACAATGAACTAAAAAATATAATCAATCTCTGAGATGAAACCTTTTGTACTCCAGAAGCTTTAGATTGCTTTGGATTAGAGGATAGCATTGAGTGTGAAAAGTATTATTATTAGTTACAAATTCTGTTTTTTATTCATTTATCTGATATAAATCAATGCAGAACCAGAAATATTCATTTATAACTGTTTATAAATAACTGAGAAGAGCTGATGTCACTGCCACAGTTGGAAGAACTTGGAACAACATCAACTCAAACCGAGGAGATAACCGACAAATGCCGACTCAAAACAGACCCAACATAGTACGTGGAGGAGTACGAAAGAGGAGTCCGGAAAGGTAAAGAAATAGCAACTATGGAGATGGATGACGGTGAATGCGGAGACTTCGAGCAAGGAACCCCAAACGAGAGGCCCGACCGTACAGGTGTCGGTCGCAGCCTTAAAGTAAGCAATTTTGAATTTAATCGTAATCGTAAAAGTAGTTTAATTTCTATCTATAATAATATTGTAGCCGATAGTACAATCGGTATAAAAGTAATTTATCTAATAAAATTGATACAAATAGTTTTAAAGATGTATTAAGTGATCAGAGACAACAATCAGACAGATAAAACGACGATCGATAGTATTAAAATAGCAAAAATTTTTAAAAAGAGAGGGAATTTGTGAAATTAGAGACCTGGCAACTAAGGAGACCGTTGTAAATGAAAGAGAAAGCCAGATCTCATACAATATAATGCAAGGTAGACCGAGCATAAGTGTCGACATCTTGGGAACGAAGATATAATGCTTACTTGACACGGGAGCCAGAGTGAATGTCATGAGGTTAAGACAGATCAGCGACGTAGAAAATAGAAAAAAATAGAAAAGGTGGATTCATCTGAAAACAATACTTTTTCCCACTTTGCCACATTCCAGTTCTTATATTTCTTGCAAAATGCAATCCTCGCTCTCACAATTTTAATGAGGTCATTGGCTTGACTGCAGGCTTTCGTGCAAACAACTTGCATTCTTTTGAAAGCCGCCGGCGAATCGTCCTCGCACTAAGTCTCAAATAAAGACATTCCTTCAGAATGTCATATCCATAGGTTCACAACTGCTGCTCTTCTGATTAGTTTAGCATCCCTTGAAGTCGATTTCCCAGGACGACCAGAACGATGTCGATCGTGAACCTATGCATATCTGTTGAGAATATAAGGCACAGACTTGAAATGAATGCCGAAACGTTCAGCAATAGTTATATGAGTGTGTCCTTCTTCTTTCAAGATAAGCATCTGAGCACGCTTCTCAATTGAAATTGGTGTAGAGCTACTCATTATCTAAATAATAGAAGATATTTTGATCTATTAGCAAAGCATTAAATTAATAAATACTAATGTTTCTTAACAATTTAAACTTACATGTGATAGAAACAGTTGTAATGTATGTAAAACAATTCCAGTAATGCAATTAATGTGATAAAACAAAGAAAAATAAAAAGTACTTAAAATTAATTTTTTCACACATTTTAAGGAAGGGAACAAAGGAAGGAACCTTTGGCCACTACTGTACATTAGCTAATGCTGAATCCTGAATTTTAGAGCGAAAAAAGATACAGTTTTAAATGTAAGTAATGTAGAATTATCAGATGAATTATTAGATCAATTTATTGAAATTTGGTCCTAAACATGGAATTAGAACTAGGTTAACTAAATTTAAAATTCAATCTAAAATGGAATCGATGTTCCAATTTTTGACATTAAATCATTCTTAATTTTTTAAAAGCGTGGATTTCATATTTTAAAACACATGTTAGATACATAGTAGTACGAATGCATAAAAATAAAGATTTTTTAATTTTAAAAATTCTATCGAAAAATAATGTAAAGATATGCAAATTTGATAAAGGGAATGGACTTGTTGTAATGAATAATTGCGATTATTTTGATAAAATGGAAAAGGTTTTTAATAGTTCGCAATTTAATAAAGTTAGTAAATTTAGAAAAACTTTAAAAAATGATGAATATTTGTCTTCATTATTATCGAATTTTACTGAAAATAAAAAAATAAAAAATTTCGTGAATTGTTGTGTTTTGCCACTTCTAATATTCATTTTCTTTTTACTTAAGAGTGATATAAACAGGTTGATGGTGTGGCAATGGGTTCTCCATTAGCTCCAACGTTGGCTTCAATATTTCTGTCAAGTATTGAAGATAAGATCGATTTGTTTCCGGGTCACAAAACCTCTGGCGTATAAACGCTATGTTGATGACATTTTTCTTATTTTTGATTATCAAATTGATTAAGATACATTTGTAGGATACTTAATTCTTTGCATCCAAATATTAAATTTACAACAGAAACAGAGAATAATGGCAGAATAATCTTTCCTAGAAAGGAAAAAAGATTTTTATGATACAGAGATTCACAGAAAGAAAACTGATACTGGGCTATATACGACGCCAAACAATATGAATAGAGGGTTAATTTTTTGATCTTGGTCATTATCATTTTTAGCACCATCACAATTTGAGTGTAAACATTTATTAACACCAACATATTCTTAACAAACATTCTCAGTTAGCATCTTTGATTGATATAGTTTTTGTTTACGTATCTAAAAATTAAATAATAGGACAAATTTAATATTAACTTTTAATTTCTCAAAATTTTATTGGATAAAAATGCATTAAGTAATTTTGAAAATTAACATTAGTTTTTAAAATATATTAAATTTGATAAGATAAAATCGTTTACTAAAATATTATTAAAATTTATAATTATAAAACTTTTAATTAATTAATATTTAAAAATTAATCTCATTAAATTTATTTCACTAGATCTAAATAAATAATCAATATCATATCAATCCAATCTGAGTAGGAGAATCACAAATCTAAGCATAAAAACAACAAAATTACAACATTCCGAATTTTCCCTCACAATTATCAATTTATTCAAAAAGTTATTTATACAAAAAAAACCATTTAACCAAATTATTGAATACAAATAGTTATTCAAAATCAATTGTTGAGAAATTGACCAAAGAAACGATTGATAAATTAATTAATAAACCGATTAAAAATGATAAAGAAGAATTAACAAGCATTTAAGCATTCCATATTCCAAAGGAGTTGGTCAATTTAAACTTTCAATTTTAAAATGTGTAAATAATGCATTTAATTTAAAAATAATATCACAAACATATAAAATCCAAAATTTATTTTGTAATAAATTTCCAACCGCATTTGGATTATTTTCGGAACTTGTATATAAATTTACATGTAATGGGTGTAATGCCACATATATTTTGCAGAGATGTCCCGTCATCTCTGTATGAGAATCCAAGATCATGATCGGAATGTTGAAGTAATATTGCAGAACACAGAAAGGGATGTAATTCGAACGAAAATATAAACATAAATAATTTTAAAATTCTGTGTACTCGTTTTAAAAACTATTGGGAGAGGGTGGCCTGTGAATCACTTTATATCAGATCTTTAGATTCTAAGATTAATATGTAAACGAATCTCTCAAAAACCATATTGAGCGTGTTCAGATGACATAACAATTCATTGATTATACAATCACTGCTTGCCTATATATAAGAATATATAAAACTCATTTTTTTCTTGGGACCTTGCGATGACGGTTATACCGTCGAAATTAATTGTCCTAAAAAATAAATGGCGTGCTTTTGTTTTTAAAAAAGAAAAAATATCAACTTTTACAAGAGCGAATTGCTTCTTTGGTCCAAAATTATTCAAACAAACCTGGTTTAAGTACACGTGCAAATGTCTAGTAAGATATATTGTGATTGGTGAAAATTGGCTTTGTTATGATTAAAATACAATAAAAAATAATTACTATTTTCTTCTTTATATTATTTTTATTCTTTGTAATATTAAAAATGTCTAAGCAGAAAAATAAAATGTCTGGTAAAAATAATTATGTAAATCTCTTTTGTATGTAAGTCTCTTAATCGTACAAAAAAATCAATTAATTGTTCATTTATTATTAAAGTTTATTTAAAATATTTACTAATTACTGAAATGTAACTATTTCATTTTCCAAAATTTAATAGGATTTTTTAGTTTTTCTAAAATTTACTTAAATTTATTAATTTTTCTTGAATGTAATAATTTTTCTAAATGTTATTTGATTTTTTTTTAATTTTTCTAAAATTTACTTGAATTTTATAATTTTGTGGTCTCTTTTTTGTAACTGCATAGAAAATCTTTGTCCACATCTCGTTCGTATGTAAAAATATAATTGTTGAGAGTTATTGGTAATAAAAATGTTCACATTTTTGAAATACCTTATACATATATTATACATTTATTTATAAATAATAATACAAATAATATCAATTACGACAATAGTTAATGTAACATGTATGTGTGTGTTTATTAATTGCTATTGATTTGAATAGAAAATTCTGTGATTAATATTCAATGAATTAAAAATTCAACAAAAAACTGAAAATAAGAGTTGTGTACAATTGAAAATACAGAAAAACGCAAGTTAATTCTCGTTTCATCAAATGCAAAAAGGAGTATATAAATATTTTTCATCGTTTTTTGATCTTTGTATTGACTAATTTTGTCATAAACAATCATGAAAATTGATCAAATTTTTAACGTTACTATGAAAGTAAAATCTGAAATATTCGAAAACATTTTTGTCATGGCGAATGTTTGGTATTTTGTGTGATGATTAGGGGTTCCACTGTTGATTTGGAATTGTGTCTCTCCTACTCAGATGAATAATAGTATTTTTTTATTCTTATTATTTGAAACTAATATCAATTTTACGTGGTGCGCTCAATAAGTAGTGAGCTTAACATAAAAATCTGAATTTGTTAATATAAATCTGCCGACATTTAGTTGTAGACATTGTAGTTGTAGTTCATTACGTAGAATGTACTAATAGAATTAATTTTCAGCTATCAGATTAAATGTCAGGCTTTAATGCGATATTCAACTATTTTTCCAATCATCGAGGTAGAATTATAAAAAATATTAAAAGATAAAGTCCAGAACTTGTTTATCAAAAGTTTAATGAATTACAAAAAGTTTTCTATGAAGCATTATAAATCTCATAAAATTTTCAAAAAGGCTTAAAGTTTATATAAAACATTCAAGAACATTCAAAGTTCGAAAAGAATATTCATGACTATCTGCAGCTGCCGGCAACTTTCACTTTCTTTTGTGATATATTATTATATTTCCAATGTTTTATACTATTAATATTTATATTAAATTAATATATTTTATACTATTAATATTTATATTAAATTAATATATTTTATACTATAATTTATTGATAAAAATGAATGTCCCAGCTTTACCTCTTTACCTCGGCATAGAGAGAACAACTGCTTGGGCCGTTTATTGTGATGTAATTCAGAATACAAATGACGAAACGAGGACAGTTTTTAACAATTCATCAATATTTATGTTAAGTGAATGGTGACAACGGCAATGTATGAGATGATGAAATTCCCAACAAAAATTTTAAAAATATCAGAGACATGCGATTAGGGCGGCCATTTTCTGAGATATTCTAATATTTGTGAGGACCCTCACGTGAAAAATAAAAATGGGAAATTCAGAACATAAAGAAAAGAAATTCAAACAATATGGTAATAATATTATGACTGTTTATCAAATCCAATATTATTTTTCTTTTAGTTATCGATCAAATTGAAATTCCAGTCATAAAAAGGTTCTTCAGAATCCTTTAATAAATCAGAATCTTTCTCAGTAATTTTTTCATTATTATCACTGGAAAAAATCTTTGAAACTCAAATTTCATCTTCATCCTCAACTATAGTAATCAAATAGTAATTGTAAGTCAAAAAATATTATTTGATAATAAAAGGTGCTAATTATAGCCGTCAAAAGTATGATAATGCATTTATAATCATAGAACATTTGTCGATTCTCTTCTCGACCATCTTGACATCCCAATTAAACATCTCACTCAATATGAAATCCAAAATTGATTCTGACGAAACTCCCAAAGACAAAATGAAACGGAATTATCACGGCCTAGTCAGCATAAGAACTTGATCCTCAGTCACATCCATAATTGTAGATTAGACAGGAAAATTCAATATGATACACGAACAATATATATAGATATATATAGTGTAGTAAACAATAATTTAAAATTTTTAAAATAGATATTTGTTAAAGCATTTTTTTTAAATCAACGTAAGATATATTGTATTATACAATAAAAAAATATCAAATTGGTGAATCTCAAGATTTTCTTAAGAAAAATTAAATCAAAAGTAACTTTAATGTTAAGAAATTCACAATTTACAAAATATATACAATTTGTATATATAATTCCTCTTCATTTTATAAATTGTGAATTTCTTAACATTAAAGTTACTTTTGATTTAATTTTTCTTAAGAAAATCTTGAGATTCACCAATTTATAAAATCATGCTTTAAAAATAGTTGAATTCATTTACAAAAACTTTAATTTGAAATATCTGAATTTGTCAACACCGAGTTCTTTCACCACTTATCTTGATGTATTTGTTGGTTTGTTTCCACTAATGTTTTGTTTATCATTATCTACAACAGAATGGCGATTATGACCTTGTCAACAATATCGTAATCGTCAGAACAAAGAGGGTCACAGCTTTTTTCAGCTGCCAACAAATTTGGTTACCTCATAACTAAAATATTTTTTAATAAGTCGAAACGAAAGTTTTTCAGTAAATTAACATTTTATTAAAATCAAAATTTTTACAATAACAAGAAGTCGTTTTCATTAATGTAATTACTTTCAATTATTCTTCTCTAATGACGCTACAACAAAAAAATCCGCGGTGGTAAAACTGTGGTTTTTCAGGTGGAAATATTTTTGAAGGGCCTGTCCACGTGCTCATGAATGAAGCGGTGTCGCGAAGGAAATGTTCCAGTTACTGGAAAAGATGATAATCGGATGAGGCAACACCTGGGTTTCATGATGGGTTTTAAACAACATCCCAACCAAATTATTCAAGTTTTTTTGCAAGTGCACGTGAAACATGAGGTTTGGCGTTGTCTTGTTGAAAACAAAAACGAGCCGTATTGATACCACGAACGTGCAAAGCGGTCTGAATACAGTCTAATTGAATACAGCAAACTTCATAGGTGATATTTTTAACCGCACGTAACCTAAAAGTGAACAGGTCGCGCCGTCATCCACCAAACGCACAATATACTTTTTTTATATGGATCACTTCGAGGTGTTCTTTGTTCAAGTTGACCATTGTTTTTTGCGTTTCCCGTTATCGAAGACAACTCAGTTCTCATCGCACTTCAAAATCCATTGCAATCTACCATGAATGAATTTGTGCAAAAGCCAAGAACAGTAATTAATTTGTCAATATTTTTTGCATTTTGTTGAGTTCGTGCGAGACCTTTTGACCAAGTTGATTTTTCTTGTTCATTTTCTGAAGATCCCAAATAAAAGTTATATTGAAAGTTTGGAGTTCATCGTCCAGTTCACGTGTTGTTTGGGTCAGAAACGCTTAAATAGAACGTCGTAGTACTCGTTTATCAATGGTTCTTAGGTCCTCACTTTTTGTCCTTACGATGCGTATTACCGGAGGGTAATTTCGCATATCATCGAAAAAATGTTCTTTCAGTCGTCTAATCTCGCCTGTTGCTAGCGCAAATGTTTTTAGTCCCTTCCCCTATCGTACAACCAAGTTTTAATTCGTGGAAAATAAATTTGCGGATTTCTTTACGTTATTTTGACATTTTAACTTGTTCCTAAAATCAAAAACTTTTTGTAGAAAAGACTATAAAATGCGAACAATATATCAAAATGCTCCTAAAATATATAATACATAAAATCCAAATGAGACAAAATTAAGTTTCAATTTTTATTTACAGTTTTTAAATAACTGACAAAACTTTCGTTCCAACATTACAAAGCTTAAAATTCTATATTATTACAAAAATGAAATTCTGCTAGTATATAGCATCTGATCAACTAACCTAAAACTTTACGACCGACTATGACGAATTCGTCACAGAAAACAAAAGATTATAAATTATTAAATACTAGTGAGCGAGTGACTGTTCCATACTATTTTGTGTTCAACGTTCAAAACATGTTCAGTTCAATATGTACGCTTCTAACGCCAGTACAACATACACTTCTTAGATATATTAGAAGTAATTCATATTTTTTTTAACTTTTCCAAATTAATTCAGGATCTAAATGGTTAAAAAGTATTTTCGTTACTTAGTAAATTATGAAATTAGTGTTATCGCCCATCGGATAAAAAATACATTGGATACAAAAACTATAATACTTTAAACCAGTAAAAAAAAGAAATATAAATTACCAGTTCGGCCAACACCAGCACTACAATGAACTAAAATTGGAGGTGGAGGCACTTTTCCAGCTGGTAAATAATAGGTTTCAAGTTCATTTTCATATTTGAAAATATCTTTAAGTATTGTTCTGTATTTATCATGCACTACTTCGATGAATTCAATAAATTCTTTAGGATTCTCTGGAATACTGAAATCAGGCCAATTAAGAAAATGATAATGAATAAACATGTGTTTGCGTTTAGTCTAAAACGAGCATGAACACCATGAAAATCGAACAAATAATCACCGTATTACCGTTGCATTAGTTATTTCAACATTTGAAATATTATAACTGTCATTTATATTGAAGTCTTTTGTGATTACTTCAAACTCACCGAAAGTTATAACACCATCTTCTATTGAGGGTAAATATCTAGCACACTTCTTTGTCTGACCTTCACATTCTCTAAGAAAGAAAACAGTAATTATTTTATGACTTTTAGCTTTTATATGGGTGCTATTATTTAGACTATCATTATATTGTTTAAATCCCAAATAATATAAGTTTTACAAATTTTTTTTATAAAAATTCTAAAAGTCCTTTAATATTTGGGATTTAAACAATATAATAATAGTAGGAATAATGAATTTAAACACTTTTGTCGGGTCAATAGTTCCTTTCATATTATTAGAAACAGTAACAATATAGTTGAACATGCAGATTAATTAATTAATGAAGAAGAGCTTAGCCTTCTCCAAGCAAATATGAAAATGGTCAATTACTGATTAGAACAAAGTGGCATTCCTGCTTTGTGATGAATCCTGCTTTGAATTTCGAAGTGGACATGCTAAGAAAGTTTAGGTGACTCCTGTTTCCCGTCAACCATTTATTCAGGGATTGAAATTTCCTCAAATAGTAATGGTGTGGAGAATAATGAGCTCGTTGGGAGTAGGGAGACTTCACATTTATGAAGGGATCATGAACCAGAAGAAATATTTAGATGTGTTGACCGTGTTATACCACAAATGAAGGAATGGTGCACAGATGACAGTAGAACATTTATGCAAGATGGAGTTCCATGCCATACAGCGAAAAGATGCGTTCAGTTTCTTCGTCAGCATAGAGTGACTCTTGAACTGACCTTGCAACAGCCAAGATGTAAACCCAATCAAACTCTCTGGACGGTTGTCAAAGAGAAATAATAATATGTTCTGATGTTAGTGTTTCTAATAATATGAAATGTACTGTATATGTAAATATGTTATATTAATGGAAATACACAACATTTTGCTCAGCTATGTATCAATTGTTTTATATTGGTGAAATAAAGTGCAATTCCTTTTGAATAACCCTGTAAAACATTTTTAGCTGAAAATCATATAGTACTGAACATAAAGGGTAATTTCCTATAGGATTTTATATTTTCTGATTTTGATTTCTGAATTAAGTCAATTTAATGTTTACGATTTTAATCTTTTATGACTGATAGAATATAAAATTTATCATTAAAAAATTTTAAATATTGAGTTTTACGTTAATCATTTAATGAATTTTACATTGTGTTATTACTAAGAATTCATAAACAACTAACCTAGTTGTCATCACAACAATCGGAATTTCGATGTGAAATATCATATAATAAAAATCTCTAATTGTATTATCTAACGGGCCTGAAGAAATTAAATACATTAATTTATTCAATGTAAATCAATTATTAACAGAATATTTAATCAATAATCAAATATTGGATAAGCTTCGATTTAGGTGTATATATTCTTATTAATTTAGTCTTCTAAAAATTTATGAAATTTGTGTTTCTATTTATGTAAGTATGTATGTTTCTATTTGTGTAAGACACGTCCGAAAGATACAAATACTTCCGTCTTCGAATTGTACTTCAGATCTAAATACAGACAATACGAAGGTTGATTTAGGTTCATAAAGTTAAAAATAACTATTAGCAATTTTATTTGTAAATGGAAATTAATAAGAAACTGTTTCATATTTTTCAAAATAAAAGGGAAATTTAATTTAGAAAAAGATATATATTTATTGAAAAATAATTTTGTTAAAGCTTTTTAAAAAATTTATTAGTGATCATCTTTCGGAATATTGTATTTCACCAGCAATTATTTAATATCTGTAAGTTTTAATGCTAGTTTTATAAAAACTTATATATATATAGGGGGTTTAAAAAAACCGCGTTTTTATGTCAATGCATATTTTTATGAATACACCCTGCACTAAAAATAACTCACATTTGCATTAAAATTATTAAATATCAAATTATTATATAAAAATTATTAAACTTGACTAAATTGACTGAAGTGTTTTAATTAGTCAATTCTGATTATAAGTAGTGGTGAAATTTTAAGTTATGAATGCAACAAATGAAAACATTAATTTCCAAGAACCAGTTTTCTGCAGTCGATATCCACGGATTTTAGGTGAATGTGTGTGGAGATGTGGAGAGCTTGCGACCTGGCGTGGTCGTATTTTTGGGTCTACGAGATAAGGAACTATATGAGTATATATCTCTCACCTTCTCGATGCGTCCTCTTTGAGGTCCTGGATAACCAACCAAACGCTAGAAGAAGTGCCTCTTAGTAAAGGTTTGCAATCCATGAGTGGGCACCTTAAAATCCATTGCAACGAAAAATGTGACAAATATAGAGATCGATCAGATCGCTCGCAAAACAATAGGATCTCAAGCTAATTCGGGACAGGTCCAGTCTCCATCTAGGCGAGATTCGGGTTTTGGCTTAAAGGTCTGTACATGAAATGTGCGTGATTTCGATGATGAGAAAGCGTTAGGCGTTATAAACACATGAAAAAATAAATGCTGATGTTTGTAAAGTAAATAAATAGTCTTTCCGAGAAGGCTTCAAACTCAATATCAATTGTAGGTAATCTGGTCAGTAGATCAACTCTTTCCCTTGTCTGTCCAATTGGTGACCCGCTGTTGTAAAGAGTCCACTTATCGTACTTTTCTGTCACGACACCCCATTTGTGCGTTTCAGTCAGGATAGCTATTGATATTAATATTGCGTTACAATTGATATTGAGTTCGAAGCCTTCTCGGAAAGACTATTCAAAGAGAAGATTGGTTCTTACAAAGCGATTATCGTGGGTGTTTATGCACCCACCGATTGCGGGTATGGTAGCGATGAGAAAACCACTTTCAATGAACTTCTAACCATCGTGATTATTTAAGCAGAGGCCGAAACCAGGCAGTTGAAGCGTATGACGATAGTGGGAGGAGACTTCAACTGTCGCATAAGCTATGACGCAAAGGATCCGCTTCCCAGTATTGGAAAGTTTGCACACAGTTGAAACACGTCAGACTATGGGGAAAGATTAGTATTAGCCGAGGAGAGAGGTATGAAAGTTGTAAATACTTTCTTTTGTCACAATGAACGGAAAAGCACTAGGTGGACCAATCCTACGACAAATCCTACCTTCTGATTACTTCCTAGTACATGCAAACAACATGGGTAAAGTTAAAGAACTTCAATGCAAACATCTTTATGACTGCGGCTCTGATCATGATTGCGTAGTTTGGCATTTGAAAAGATATAAAACAGTCCGTATGGCTTGGAAACCTAAAACTGGACTGCCTAAAAAACGTTCAGAAATATCTTTTTATCAAGGACGGAGAATATTTGTCGGCCCAACTTCAACACATCATTGCTGATAGTGAACCCGAATGGGATAATACAGAGAAGGTAATTACTAAAGTATTGGACAAAAAAGAGCCCACTCTGATAGGAAATTGGTCACATGAACAAAAAACTGAAATATGCTCATCCACGAAAAAAATCACAAAAGGCTGAAATGGACATTGCATCCTTCTTCTGAGAATCTCCAACACTGGAAAGCAGTGTGGAACAATGCAAGAAATTTCATTAGGAGAGGAAAGATGGAAAGGATGATTGATGTCAGCCATGCTATTGAAGAGTAATGCTACGTCGGTAATTTCAAGAAAAATTTAAAAAAATGCGAATTTTTGACAAATATTAAAATTTGTTAAAGGAAAAGAAATTTTTGATTTATAACAAGACAGATTGGATGAGTGTTATTCGGTGGTCACTACATGGGTGTTCAAAAATAAATTCGTGATATTTAGTTATTTATATTTATCTTAAAGCCATTTACGGGTATTGCACCAGCCACAATCATGGCATCCTGTCCAAAATGTGTAGAAAAAAATTGAGAAAAAATCCAGATTATTTGTTTGTTTATTGTTATAAATTTGAATGAAATCGAATTTTAAGTTTTGGTCCAGTCTAAGTACATATAAAACGCACCAAGAACAAACGAAGCAATACAAAATATCATCTTTAAAATCTATACTTATGTTTGGTATTATTTATTTCTTATTGTTGTAATTTTTGTCCTAAAGATTCCTTTTTCTATCTAAAACCAAATAAAATTTATGAAAATGAAATACAATTGTTATTCTTTAAAATACATGTAAAAATAGTATAGATTGAGTGAAAATCATATACGATGATTAAAAGTTTATAAAAAAATTATTAAAAGTTTATAAGAAGCGTTAAAATTGAAATCTGTTATCTACTACCCAAATTCATATGTATTCGGACACGTAAAATAATTCTTATTAAAAATTTTAAATTATAAATAATATGTACTTATTTGTATTATAGATGAATTAATTTGATATTTTACGATAATCTAATTACAATTCTGAAATAATTTGAAGAAATCGAATAAAAAAGTTAACTATTAATAATTTTATTCGCATTTAAAAATTTGTTCTCAAATTCAAAAGAATTCGGATATCTGCTTTTCAATTCAAAAGAATTCGGACACTAACTATTTAAAATCTTGTAACATCGACCTTTGCTTTTATGATATCTTCCATTCTTCTATTCATTGAATTGTATAAATCCTGACATTTATCAATGGGACCACTATTCCATATTGCTAAAATTTTATTCATCAAATCAATTTTATTTTTAGGACGTTTTTTTCGTAATTCCTTTTTCATAATTGCCCAAACATTCTCTATGGGACTTAAATCTTGGCTTCCTGAAGGCCATGTCCAGAAGGATGCTTGTTGAAAAAGGAAATCTCCATTGTCAAAATATTGTGTAATAGATGGGATGAGACTTTCCCTTAATATCTCGGTATACTTTGTAGAGTTCATTGTGTCCTTTTTGTCATACAACCCCAAATCATTACACTTTCTTGAAATTTCAGAGTTCGGTTTAAACAGTCCGATAATAATGATACTAACTCTTAAGACCGATTTTCTAATTCAAAACGAGATTCGTCTGAAAAATAACTTTATTCCAATCATTTTGGCTCCATTTAACGGGTGCGCAGGCAAAATCTGGACAAATTTTAAACCACCATTGTGAAAAGACAAAATGAAATTTCCAGAAGCTGTTTATATTTTATTGAAGAGCAAGATATGAAGAACAAAAAATGTTTACAGAATAATTGAAAGTGGTCCGTCTCTATACACAGCACGAAGACGTTTCTTAATCCCTTTGAAGTCCTTCGGCAACGTGGACTGATCCATTGTTTTCAACATTTTCTTAATCCGTTGCTGTAGTTGAGGGATTGTTTGAGCCCCCCAGCCTCCCTCATACACTTTCGCCTTTAGAGCGCCCCAAAAGTTCTCAATAGGGCGGCAGTGTGGGACGTCAACAAACACTCCTTGTCAACAAAGGGGATGTTGAGATGATGGAGAAGTTTGAGAGTGCTGTTGGCATAATGTGCAGAAGCCAGGTCCGACCAGAAGAGAATTTCGTCATCTTGATGATATTTCTTGATAAACTTCATCAGACCTTGTCTGATGATAGAAATCTCTTGATAGAAATCGGCATGTACACTGTTTGGCCGCTGCAAAAATATAGGATCACTGATTTGGTCTGCGGAGACACAAAGCCAAACCATCAGCTGAACTTTCTTTCTGTTCTATATTTGACGTGTTCAGGAGCAGATTGAG
>MQRK01245536.1:369-14442 GCA_001938485.1 Girardia tigrina
AACATCTGAAAATTGGATTTCATAACTGTCGAGATTAACTTGGATATTTTATAAATTATTTTCCCTATTAAAAACTACACAAATTCAATCCGATTACACACAGAAATACATAACCGAAAAAAAGCCTATTAAACTTTAAATTGTATTATAAATAAATAATTATATGCAATTCAAAAAATCAATATAAAAATTGATCTAGATCAGATAAAAAAAAAATAACATATTCTTGGACTTTTGTTATTTGGAATAAATTTATTATTATTCAAGGTGACTTTCTTTTGTTTTTATCTTTGCTTGTTTTTTTTTGACATTAAACTTTGATTAACGTTTTAGCGTTATTTTATTTATTTATTTTTATTTATTTGCAAGTAAGATTTGCTATTTCGTAATTGTCGAAATAGCAAATTTTACAGATAATAAACTTCCCTTTCTGGACATTCTTGTCACTAGGATGAATAGAGGCTATAAAACTGAATTATTCAGAAAGGCAACAGATACTGGTCTTTACACAACACCACAGAGTTTTTGTGAGGAAAAATACAGAGAGGGTATGATAAAAGGGCTTGTTCACAGAGTTTGGAGTTTGTCGTCAATTTTTGAAATTGCAAATCAGGGTTTAAATATTCTTAGAAGGCGCTTGAGGGACAATATGTATACAAACAAGCAAATAGAACACAACATTAGGGTAACATTAGACAAATTATGTACAGATGCACGAGTTAAAAAACAATTAACTAATAAGACACTACAACCCATCAATTAACATTCAGAATGGGCAAAGTAAGGTTATTTCAATACTTAAAATTTTTAATTAAAATATTTTTTGCCATTATTACCCAATAATATTTTCATAAATAATAATCTTTATTCTCTTCGTTACCTTTTAAAGTAAATTATATTTATTAAAATTGTGAAAAATTGTGTTATTCAAACAATTCAATAGAAAATCGCTGATGATGTATATAAACATCGTAACATGTCCAATAATTATATAAAAAAAGCTTTAATGAAATTATATTTTCAAATTATATATATATATATATAGCTTCTGAGAAATTATATCAATACGGATTAATTACTAGAAAAGCACTTCTAAGTCGCCAAGTGTTTTTTTTAATTATTGTTATAGTTATTGAGGACTGCCAATGATGACGAGTGAAGAAGGGAATTGATGAAGTGAAATTAAGTTTTATACTTGAGATAGAGAATATTGTTGTGGAATTATTTTTTGAATTATTATTGTTGAACGTTTTACTGTTGATTTAATTGCAATTGGACTTGAATCTGTTCTTCGATACATGTGAATAATTTTTCAGTTTGTGGGGATAAATCCTGGTGAATTAGATAAAAGTAGTCATAACAATCCATGGTTTACAAGAAATACTTTTTTAAATTCTTTTTTTCATTATTAAATAAATCAATTTTTAATTTTATATATATATATATCTATGCTAATTTTATATTTAAAAATATAAATATATGAGTACTGTAGGTCAGTAAACTATCGATTTCAGAGACGAGCAAGATAAAAATTATTCGGAAACTTTTTTAAAGAGTCAATATTCTGTTTCAACTGTAAACATTGTTAGGAATTAAGAAATGTTAGGAAAATTTTYGAAATTGGATATTATGAGCTAAATGTGTTCAAATATAATTCTCGAAAATTCTGATTCCCTTGAAAAATGGATCCAGCACCACGAAGAGTCTGCTACCAGCGATAAGTTTCTTGGACAACATAGAGACCTCTGGAACATGCGCTATCGAAATTATTATTCTTAAATATATAATCTAATTCATTACTTGCTCCATTTGATGATAAAGATCGATCTGTGGAAATTAGTTTCCTAAATTTTTAAAATAATATTTCCGTTATATTTATAATTAATGTTACTTAAACTCCTCATACTAAAATTACATTCACGAATTTTAACACGTCAATAATTAAAACAATCAAAATTGGTTTAAAGGTGAAAATGTGATGTTGTATAGGTGACGTGGTTTTTATTTCATAATAATTATTTATTAAAGTGTATCATATTATGCAATACAAGAGAACTATTTCGAAAAACTCCATATTTGACAGCGATGAGGACATCAATCTCATACCAGTCTCAAAAAAACCTTTAAACTTCAGAAGCTTTCGACCTGTCGTCTTTTGCATTCTAATCTTCGAACTGTGCGAAAGGCTGACGTTTTACAGTATCAGTGCAAACTTTGTCAAGTTCTGTACCATTTATCTCGGAGTAGGAAACATTGCGGCAGTTAACTTTTCCTTATTATTTACAGGTTTCAATTTTTTACTTACAATATTTCTGTTATTTAAATAATTTGAAGGAGGAATATATATTATTAGCTTGTTTTGTGGATGGATCTCAGATTCCGTGCTTGGAAAATACAGAACGATTATCTTTTCCGGTCCCATATATGCAATGGGAGTGGCACTGGTCACACTTGTGACATACGAATTCAGTCCAGAATATGATCTCACTCTGGTAATGTAATTTCAGATTAATTAATAATGAATTTTCTTTCAGACTCAGAGAAGAATATTTACAGGATTTGGTTTAGTACTTATTACATTTGGAACAGGGTGCATCAAAACTACTGTGGGTCCCTTTGGCGCAGATCAGTTGGAGAAGAATAATGAGAATCTAACTAAACTATTTTTTATATGGTATGAGATAAATCGGTTTATTAATAATAAAAAAAGGATCATATTAAAAGATAATTATTATCTATCACTTATTAAGAACCTAATATGATTTCTAATACTTTTATTGACATCACAATTTCAATTGTCTCCAGGACAATTCTCCACAAAATATTCGTAGTTAGACATCGTTTTTGATTGATAAATGTTTCAATTATATTTTAAATCTCTAATTATTCGAACAAATTTCTATAACTATTCCGTACTAAAATAATTTTAATTTTTTTGCAAAAATATTTTTATTCATTTTAAATACATTATCTATGATTAAATATATCTTTTCGTTACAATTCACTATTAAAATATTTTAAATAACTTTCAAATAGATTTAAAATAATTTGATTAAAATATATTATATATTGGTTTAATTTAATTAGATTTTGTGACCGCGACACTCCAGCGTCATCGGGTGGACTTCGGATCGCTGGTAGGAACAAAAACAAAATATCGCATAAGGGCAATCTAGAAATGCAGATTTCCGTTGGCACTCGATTGTGAATTTGGATGGATAATGATTGTGGTGATGTCATTCCTCACCACATTCAGTAATATTGAACTTCAATGATGTCAAATCTCATGACATCAAATTCCGGTGATTTCATATGCCATGACATCACCGGAATGTGTAATTGCAACGTCAATTTCAATTGCATCAACTGATCCCGGGGCATATTGTATGATATTATATAATATTGCCTTAATATAAAAGGGGAAGATTTCTAAGTTTAATTGTTTAGCAAACCACAATCAATATTTTATATAATAAATTTTATTATCTAGTTTGCGTTCTTTACAATGATAATAATTGCCTTTCATTTTTAAAAATACCTTATCTTCAACTCGATTTTCAGCCACCAATGAAGTCTCATTGAGAAAGGTTATAATGTCGGTGCCGTATTCTTTTATTTTTTACAATTTGACTTCGGTAAACCTTCATCAACAGAATTCGAGAATGATCTTTTTGTTCGGCTTTTTGTTCGTCGCTGTTCATTTTCCTCCATGAAGCTCTCCGACTTCCGAATATGATTTTGTATGACAGATAATAAATTAAGCTCTTCCATTGGTAAACTAAATGTTATCAAACAATGATTTGGATTCATTATTATAGAGTTTATCTTCATTATAATCATCAGAATTAATTTCTGTCATCTCTTTATATTCGGCCAGTATGGTATTGGAACTTTCGAAATCATAATTTAAACACTGTTCATAATTCACAAAATGATGACAATTGTCTCTGGCAATTTTATCTGAATCGAAAGGCGATCGCCTTTGATTCTTTAAATGAAATCTATGAACGGTAACATAAGATACATAATGGGCTATTGGATCATGCAGAGGTGACTGATTAAAAAATGGGAGACATAAGCTAACAGTCACGGTATCCTTCGAATAGATAACATTTTCTCAAACGGCCAGATTGCGGATATCGGAACGGTAGAAGATATTGGACACAAAAACCTTGTCGCCGAGAGGGAAGAATCGCTCAACCGGTCTGTCCTCCATTTCGAATAATCAGAATTCACTTCTCCTTTTTTTTAAATTCTTTTGACAATCATTGGAAGATTAATTATAATCCGAATTGCATTAACGAATCATAAATCCCAGACGATACTCGCACTTGTCTACTTTAACTGAAAGATCTTCACGATATTTTTGATTCATCCTTTTTCCACTGTCGATTATTGACTTTAAAACCAAAGAAATAATCGATAAGAAGAAACTGATTCAATCGACTTTTTTTCAGTTTATAAGAAATGTCACATTTTCAGTGTAACTATTCTTATTTATTGTTTCATTTTCTGAATACGTGATATTTTAGAACTATCCATCCTATCAGCATCGTTCGCATGCCCTATCTCAATTACTCTCGACCCGCCTCCCGAATGGATAACTCCCCAAATATCGCAAAACAAGGGGGTTCCAAAAAGAATTTTGCATTTATTGGTTTTTGATATGTATGATAGTCTAGACATAGTAGCAATAGTGATTTAAAATATTTAAAATTTAAATTAATTAATTAAATTCTAATAAATTTTTATGTTCTTCTCATTTTCAATAACAACACGGTCCACGGAGGAGTAAATTACTTTAGAAAAAAAGAGTTTTTCATCCTCACTCCACAAAGAATGGTTTTGGGACAACCGAAATTCACTGCCTAATCAAAACCGTGTGGGAGACATAATTACTCTCAGAAGGGTGCAGAAAATTGTGAAAAAATTCCATGAAGGTAAATTTGAGACCTTTAAATGGCGAGAAGGATCTGGAAGACCGCGAACTTCTGCAACTCAAGAAAATGTGAACGCCTTTTGCGGTCTTATTGATGTTGACAAGTCATTGAGCCTCACTAGTCTCTTTATGATCACTGATATCCCTAAGTCGACTATTCACTCAAGAACTTTAAAAGATCAGTATCGAAGCCAAATTGGTTCCATATGACTTGAGCGAAACTCAAAAACAAAGATGCAAAGAAATTCAATGGGTTATTATGTCTCGCAATATTAGAAAAAGATTGTTTGTTACGAATGGGATGTAGATATGTGCTCGATATTTATCATCTTTTTCATCCACCAAGACTTTTTTCGATATTGGGGGGCGACAGACAAACGGTTGCCAGAAGAATGATGTGTGAAAAAAAGTTTCTATGGCTAATGGCCGCAAATTTTTATTGTGATACCTACTTTGAGATTTTGAATTATTGGAAAACCATTAATGTAGAAACGCATTTGGAATTACTATTGCATTACGTCCGCATGTGGCCAGGACAGTGCGAAATTGGCTGGAAGAAAAGAATATCAACCTCCTTCCACAGCCCCCTTATTATGCTGATCTCAATTTAATAGATCTATACATCTTTAGAAACTTTTAAACATTCCGAGGCTAGGATACTTTGTCATCGAAAGATTTGGTAGACGAAAAGATCTGAGATTTTATTGCAACTTTTACTCCTTAGGAATTTAGCAAGCAGTTTAATGACTTTGTAGCCCATGTCGGTAGAGTAATTGAAAGTGGGGGCACCTATTTATAAACAATTATCCCACTTCATTCCACATTTTCTGGTTTTGCTAAATGTGATGTGATTGAATTTGTTAAAAATAAAACTTGACATTAATAAGACATTGACTTTTAACCTTTTGGAATACAAATATATAAAAACGAAAGTTTTTTTTGAACCATCTATATTTAATTTTATTCGCGTCGTAAGGTCATTGTTGGTAAATTAGAAATCTTTTATCTAATAGAAGGATTAATTAAAAACATTAAAATTGAATCGATGTGTTTTAAATTCCGAATGTTAGCTATACAGATTCGATCAGAGACTTGCAAACCCGAGTTTCCATAGAAAGTCAGTCGACCAATACATTCTTTGAATTATTTCTGGCATGAGGTACAATACCAGAAAGATATTGGAACATGGTATTACCTGAAGTCAAGATACAACGGACAGGGTATCGCTCTGGAAAACATCCAATGTTTAAAATTGAGATTCATTTGAATACAAAAGCCAAAAAGAAAATATTATTCGGATCATTCATCAAATATTTGTTGTTTCTGCTGTGGAGGCCTCTATTCAAACAATGTTGCCTCTCTATTAGCCCTCTCTTTAGATCCAGGATCCCGCGATACATTCAAGAACATGAATTATTCAAATGGAATAAATCAGAAGGTTTTGTAATACATCTAGCGAATTTGTTTCTTCTAATAATAAGAATCTAGAACAGAAATTGTGGGATCATGATAAAAATACTTATGGTCATACTAAACAGGACCACTATAGGGTTTTAATCTTAATTTTTTAACGTATTTATAGTTTATTTTATAAATATTTTTGTTTTGTCATTTTTTTCAAACCTATTTATCTATAAATCTAACTACTGTGCTCCACAAAATTGGGATATAACATTCTTCAAATAGATGTATAAAGAATGCTTTTTGTATGACTGTGGAGTCGGACTAAAATTGCTTGACTCCCACTCCCACTCCCACTCCTATATTTTTAAAATGTCCGACTCCGACTCCTTTTTAGGTCAATTTATAATATTTGTTATTAATTTGGTCGGAGTCGAGTTTCACGACTCCGATTTAGACTACGACTCCGTCTCCACAAGCCCTGGTTTTTTGAACTAATGAAAAATTATTGTTTAATAAAATAATTTAATAAATAATTTGTATAATAATGAACTCTAAATATCATCAGAAATAAACTTTTAATTAAATATTTTGATGATATTTTGCTCATTGTAGGTTCTATTGGTTTGTTAACATTGGATCCGGCATTGCCTTTGTTACTGTCACATACGTCCAACAAAATATCAACTTTTTCTACGGATTTCTGATTCCATTATGTTCAATAGGACTCGCGATTTTAATATTCATGATCTCTAAAAAGTATTACGTAGTTAACCATCAAATCGGTGAGGTTTTTTATTTTATTCCGAAAACAAATAATTTTCAAATGTACTAACATTACAGCAGGAAATACAATTTTTACATTTGTAAAAATCATTTTGGAAGCAAGAAGGAAAAAATCGACAAGTATTTACAAACAAGAAAGGTTTCTAGATTATGCCAGATCGGCTAACCAGGGGTCGTATGATGACAAAACCATCAATGAATTGAGGAAAGTCATACAGATCATTCCAGTGCTGCTTACCTTCATACCCTTTTACATTTCATACGTACAGGTTAGTAATTTGTAGTTTCAATCATTAAAAAATATAAACACATTATTACAGTTTAATTTTAATTTTCACTTAGCTTTATTTCATGCAATCGATTATATAATTATTATTTTTTCATTTATATACAGGTGAATCGATTATTAATCAGTGACCTGAAGATGACGGTTGATTGGTCGAAATATATTGTCATTAAATATATATTTCGAGTCAATGAAAATCATCAAGGTGATTTTTAATAATCACAATTAACTAGTTATGAGCTTGTTTTTGTAACGAAATGTTTTGGGATTGAATTGTTAGAATAACTCAAGTTGATTAATTAATTATGTTTATCTTAACTTGACGATTATAGTATGAAAATTGAGAGGAATATTTTAAATTGTATGTGTGAATGTATTGATGCTGTATGTCGATTTGATTATGTTAAACTTAGAATCGTGATTCTCCACCAAGATAGAAATTGGTATTTTTGTATTTACAGTGATTGACTATACAAACATTATTAAAATAATAATAACAAATTATAATAATTTCATAATTTTAATTTTTAAAAATTAAAATCAAGTTTAATATTTTTAAAAAAAAAGAAAACTATGAAAATTTAAAGTTAAATTCATATTTCGCAATTTTATAACATGTTATTATTTCAAGTTCTTATAAAGAAATGGTTAAAAACTATTAATTTTAATAAATATTTTCAAATCATTTAGAAAAATTGTTCGAATAATCATAATTAAAAAATAAAAATTAAAAAACCAATTAGAGTGATGTCAAGTGGTGAAAGATCTCCAAGGTTTGTGATGGCTCTAAGTGTCATAGTACTAAAAATTCAGATAAAAATTGGCTCTATGCTTCTAACAAAATGAAGCGCCCAAAGGTTCATTATGTCACGTAACAAATTGTAAAAATAAATAAACTATTTGTTAAAAAAATAGAAATTCGGTTTGTATTAAATACATGTTTGGCTCAAAAGTTTCTGTCGAAATTTCAATTACAAATGAATATCAACAAAGTATTTAATAATCAACGTCACATAAGTTTTCAAAATATTCACCATCATGTTCAATACATTCTTTGAGAACAGTTAGTATCTCATCTTCCAAATTGTATGGCGGTTGTTCACTGCGTGGCTCATCCGCACAGACAAAGTTTCCACTATTGAATTTTTCTACCCTGTAGGAGCATGTTCAGAGGCCATGTGCCTTCACCAAGGATGTAGTTGATTTTTTTATGATTATTGGCAGTTGACAGTCCTCTCTTCCAGTTGTAATAAATGATTTTTCTAATATCTTCCCGAGAAAACTGCATTTTCAGTACGAATACTCATTAGAAAAACGAAAAACATTCGTAATTGATTTAAACAATGTTTAATTTCAAACAAATTAAGTATTTTATTATAAAAGTTCTGTTCAAATTGTGAAAATTTTAACATATATTGTTAACAAAAATAGTGAAGAGTACAAGGTAAAAATTTCATTAACCGCAAATGCATAGAACTAATTTTAGAAAGCTTTATTCATCGGCAGAAACTTTTGAGCCAAGCCTGTATAAATGTGTATTTTATTGCTGTCATGATTAAATGATTGATTTGAAATATTTTCTTCAAAGCATTTTTCTTACTTAAATTAAAATTTCTTTGTTACTTTTTAAGATTAAAATTCGAAACTTGACAAAATAATAAAACTCTGTTCCTACCCAACATAAAATTAACAAAAATAAACTCATATGTACAAATATCATTATTTATTTATTTTAATTTCCTATGTCGTAAAAACCGAGCAACTGTTTATCAAAATAAACTTCAAGAAATAATAAAAAAACCGATCTTTTATATAATCTATGTTCAAACGTATTATTATTTTTTTTATCATTTCAATAACTAGTTGCATTGACACAGTAACCGAAACCTTTATGACGGTTTAAAACCGACAGACATATGATTAGTGTGATTTCTAGGGCTATGAAGTCGGACTAAAATTGTTTGACTTCGACTCCGACTTCAAGTCCTATATTTTTAAAATTTCCTACTCCGACTTCCACTTCGACTCAGCCTTCGACTCCGACTCCGTTTTAGGTCAATTTATAATATTTTCCATTATTCGACTTCGACTCCAACTCTGACTTCGATTCCGACTCCGCAGCCCTGGTGAATTCAAACAAAATTGTCTTTGAAGTTCTGGTGATATTTGAATTAAAGCTAATGTTGGCTAAAATTGTCAATAATATTTTCATAGCCTCAAAATGACAAGGATCGTCTAGCCAAGCATGGAGTGCGACAGAAGAGCGATGATCATAGAAAGCCTTTGGGTTGAAAGAACAGTTATTTAAATTATTTAACATTTTGAATATTAAAAATCGACCATATATGACATTTTGAGGAGATATGACGTTTGGTAACGATCAACGGGGCTCTTCCATTCCGGTAAGGAAAAGATAAGCAAAATATAAAAAATTCTCCAGAGATCCCATGAAGAGCTCAAGGCAAAATTTTGGAAGACAATGGGATATCACGTTGAAACTTGATGCTGTCAGATCGCCTATGAGGATATCAGATATACCTCCTATATCATATAAGTCCGTCAAATGCTCTACAAGACCACAAGATTTAAAATAATTAGCTGCTGCAATTTGTTTCAGACCTTATTTTAACACGAAGGTGCTGGTCGTATTATTTTTTTTTAGAAAAGAATTTTTTTCGTGGATACCAAAATAAACCGAAAGAATGACGGTTGGCTTATTCAAGACATCATGGATATCCATATGAAAAGCAAAAGCAATATTCTCGTCAATATGCACATCATGTAAGTCGTCTCAAGTAATCGTAAATTCTTATTGAATATAAATAGGAATAGAAAATTATAAAAAAAGATTTTAATTTTAAAATTCCGAAACTGATTTATAATAAAAAGCTTAAATGGTTAAAATATTCTTAGCGAATGCTTGAGGGACAATATGTACACAATCAAAAATTAGATCGCAACATTAAGGTAACAATGCACAAATTATGTACAAAATATGGGTTAAAATGAATTAAAGACAAAAACATTGAATAAGAAACATAGTAATCAAAGTACCAAGCATTTAAGAAGAGTTTTTGCAAGAATATAGGTAGTGACAAAGTAGTTTCATTGACATGCAAAGTTCAAAGATTCTACTCAAATAAATCGAATACGATTTGTGGATTGCAAATTAATCTGATTTAAATATTAAATTGTAACAGGTGTAAAAACTAAAACATTGGAGAACAGGGATCACTGTGCAAGCCAATCAGACATAATCCAGCATAGTAGTCTCAGGGAAACTAGAAGGAAAGTTGAATTCCGTCTTTAGGCAAAATTGTTTGAATGTTATCCAAAATACTGCTCGGAAATGCTGGCAGAAAATTTGTAGTACCAATTAGGCCAGCAATCAACTTAAAAGAATAGCTGATACTGTGGTTGTAAAGGCAGGGGGCTGATCGAAGGCACTCAAGTTTGAGAAAATCAATATAGAAATAGCAAGATGAACTCGCGGTAGATGGTGAGATAACTGATTGCTGTAATAACTGATAAATCAAACAAATTGAGCAATGTTGCGATAATGCTTGTTATCAGACAGACGATTCGGTATGGAGGCACTATCAGCAATCCAGGACCTACTAAAAAGTCATAAGATTTAGTTCATAAAAGACGGAGAGAGCGTCACATTGAAGAGATAACTCGTCATCTCAATACCCAAATTATGGAGCATTTTAACTAGGTTCGATCAACTAAGGTTCTTGATCATTGGTTACGTTGTAAAATTAGAATCTCCTCTGCTTCCAAGGATGAGTTTTCTGTTTAACAGAAGGGCTTTGATTTACATTATGAGAGACGGTTCTGTGAATAATTATTGATAAGACACTACAATTCATTTAAAAACATTCAAAATAGACAAAGTAAAACCTCTTCAAATTTTTAATTAAATTTTAAAACATTTTAGCATTATTATCCAATAATATGATTAATTAATTAATTTGGATGATTGCAAAAACGAATTTGATATGATTAACATGAGATATTATTACATATTCATCAATATATCGTATACTGTTTTGCAAAAGGCATCATAATTGCAATGAATTAAGTGAAGCTTTAAGAAATCTTGTTTCTAAATCAAAAATTCTGTGTAGAAGTCTTTCTAAGAATAATGTAAAAAAATAATGGTCCATTATTTAAATTTTAGTTATATATGGAAGCTCTACAGGAATTTCAAACTTTTAAAACATAATTAAAGTTCTAGTACATATTTCATTAAATTTATTGTGAATATTTTCTCTTAATCACGGATATTCTATTGCTAATAATTTTCGGCCAACTAGAACTGCCCCGTTTGTTTCGAAATAATCTAGTAAGTGGTTAATAAAATATATTAAATTAAAACCTAACGATATACATAAATACAAAATTCATTATCTTTTAGAATGTCAAGAAATATTTTGTCTTTTGAGGAACATAAAATATCCGTCTAAACAGAAATAAATTGAAGAGTGACAAGAATAACTTCTATAGAATCAAAAAGTTATATAATAGATTCACTTAGCTCAAGCAAAAAAATATCACACAAATTTTTCAGTTCTCCTTCAACTACATTCTTTTTGCCGAGACATTAAAACAAGATATGTTTTTATTTTAGATATTGAAAAATTTAGTGCATATTTAAAACAAATACTTTTACTGGCGACTGTTGCTACAACAACATGTTGTTCGGAAACCATAATTGCGCATCGTCTGTCTGAATACTGATACATAAATTTATATGAAACATTGAAAGGCTAAAACCTTTATATTCGATGATTGTTAAGAGTATTAATATTTATAAGTTAAACAATTATATATTAAAATACCTAAAGAATACTAAATGTATTAAACTCATTAAAATTAAATTGAATATCCGCAAAAAATATTAGGCTCATTTCTTAGTCTCACATTGTAATAAGAATTTTATAGAATTAATTAAATTTGATGTTTATGTATAATTATATTTATTATTATAGATGCAAAGCACATATCTTTTGCAAGCTGAACGTCTAAACTTGAAGCTTTACTCAATTGAAATTCCAGTTGCATCTTTAAATGTTGTGAATACTCTAGTAATCATTCTAGTTGTCCCGATTCTCGCTGTGGTGGTTTATCCGGCCATCCATAAAATCTTTGGGAAATCGCCTACTCATCTTCAAAGAATTGGTAAGGATCTTTGAACATGTTAAGATATAATGTTTATTATTTAATTAAAACAAAATAAAAATATTTTGATGCATGTTTTAGATTTTTTAAATTAATTTAAAGAAAACAATATAAAGGCAAAAATAAAATTAAAAAATATCATTATTTATCAAATTTGTTACAATAAACTATCATTTATCTAAAAAAGTAAAATGACCTTGGGTTTTGTTTGTCTCTATTGTATTAATGAAGCTTGTAAACAGTTGAAAATTTATCTTGAAAATAGTTGTTTGAATTTTTGTGAAAGACTTTTTTTATGAGTAATAATTGTGTTAACATTGAAAATTGGGCTAAAGAACGATTTCGTATTTTTAATGTTTGTAAAATCGTGAGTGTTAACAATTTTGTGTGTACAATCGATGAACGTTTGAGAGAACTAGATTAAATGATGGCGACTTTAGAGAGCTATGATGAACGATTAACTAGATTAGAAATTAAACAATGTGAAAGTCATGCGGTTATTCTCAATGCAATTGAACGCGACTTCATTTTGCAAATGATACAGCTCAAAAACATAATTAATAATCTTTATAAATTTCCGTACTTTATCATTTAGTCTTGCTTCACTTATGTCAACATTCCTTTCATCGTCTATCACTACGTCTATAATATTTGATATATTACTTCTATAAATACCAATACTTTGGGAGTCGCTGGTATCCGTTAATTTATTGCCCCGACTGGCTCCACTTCTGTCGAGGCGTTGCCTTTTGGGTGTTCACTTCCTGTAACCGATTCTTCATATTCTTCTTCAATGTTATTAACAAATCTTCGATTATCTCTTAGTCTTCTGTCTTCTCTCTATCTATATCTTTGTTGATTGTAGCCCGATCCTCGATAGTTATTGTCACTTGTATTTTGCTGTCGTCTTTTGCCATTTAGGTTTGTATAACATTCACTTTCACTGTGACCTTTATCTTGACATCTTTTGCATTTGATGTTTGAACTATTTCTTCTTACGTGTCGCTGTTGTCCACAACCATAACATTTTATTGGTCTCCTTTCCGAACAATTTCTTATCATGTGTCCTTCTTTTCCACATCTGAAACACTTGATTGGCTTTCTTTGTCTACACGTTTCACTTGTGTGACCTACTTTTTAACAATTACTACATTTGACGGCTTTCCTGCCTTGAAAGTATTCTGCATTATTTCTACCAACCCATGTCTGATTTTGTCCATATTTACTGTATCCTGTTACTGCTCCTCTGTAACTTCGGGGTCTGTTTTGCATCCCCTGGTCTCGTACTACATTCACGTCTTCTGTAACACTTTTGACGTCATGTACTGCCGTTATCTTTTCTTTTATCTCATCTATTCCTTTAACTTTGTTAAGTCTCACTTCCTTTTTTATGTCCACATCATCACAACAATGTAACAATAATGTTTCCGTGAGGGCCTCTTTTGACAAGTCATGTTTCAAGATCTTGGCTGCGAGC
>MQRK01245544.1:0-14986 GCA_001938485.1 Girardia tigrina
ATAGTAATAATAATAATAATATACTAAAAAATAAATAAAGATAAAATTAATAATATAGATTAAAGTAATAATAATAATAAATAATAATTATTTACTAAGATTTATATACCTATATATATTTTTTTATTGTTCTTATCCCAATTAACCGCCTCTCGTCCCTGAGCAATATGCTCAAACAAAGTGAAGGTTAAAATGGGATTATGCGTCCTGATTATTAATTTATTTATTTGATTAATTTATTTATTACTTTTTTAAATTTATTTTTATTTAGGAGAGCGGAATACTAATTTTATATATATTTTATTACTTTTCTATTTAGAGAATCCCAACAATAGTAATCAATTGATTTTGAAAATTAATAGCCTAAAGACCTTACTCTACATAAATATCACATCAGTGACATATTTTGTTTCTAAAAATCGATTTTGGTCTGGATACAGTGAAATTTACAGTTATTTACAAATTTACAGTAAATAACTACAGAAATTTACAGTTAATAAAAAATAAGTGTAAAGTATGGATTCATAAGATAATTCCTTTTGATTGGATAATATTAACACAATTTTAAAAGCTAGTAACAAATCGAAATTCCTATAATTTATTCTTGAAATGTGTAGTTGACTAGTCATTTAATTTAAAATAGATAATAAAATAGATAATAAAAAGAAAACTTTCTTGATAATACAGCAAAAGATTGAAAATTTAAAACTGCTGAAGACAAACTCTCTAATGGAGCAGCAGATTGCCAACAATTTCATCATTGTGCGATCAGCCGTGGCCAATACCATGGCAAAGGAGAACAGCATTCAAACCCAATCCTTGGATAATCGAAATTTGGAACGAAAACATCTACAAGTGAGCTCTCATGAGGACGTGGAGCGTGCTGGTATCCAATGGATAAAACAAATGCGATCAAACAATGCAGCTGTGAGTGGATCACTAATGCTGTACAAATCAGCAAAAATGATCCTGCAACTGGATGTTGGCTTCCCTCTAAATTGCAACTGGTTGGAGAGTCTGAAGACTCATGAGGGCTTCTTTTCTCAGCACATACATGATGAGAATACTGCGGTTAATACTACAGAGGCCAAGAATAGGATTCAAATTATTCTTCCATAAATTCTGAAACAGTATAGCCCAGGTGAATAGTTTAATTTGGATGAATCTGGATTGGATGAAGTATAGGGCAACACCATCCGGTACGTTGGCTAACAAGGGTACTAATCGAACTAGTGGTAAAACAACCAAGGAGTGATTGACACTAGCCTTCCTCACCAATACCAATAAATCCGACAAGCGAGTCTTTGTCATTAGAAAATCAACCAATCCACGTTGTTTTACAACTGTCAAATGAGTGCCACTGCCTTATTTCGCAAATTCAAACTCATTAATGACCACTAACCTTTTCACCAAAAATGTGCCACATTCGATGCTGACATATGACTGCAGAACAGGAAGGACCTTGATTCTAGACAATGCTACATGCAGCAACATTGATGCCCAACTTGCTAATGTGATGTCAGTTTTTCTGCCACCAAGTATAATCTCATTGATTCAATCACTTGATCAAGGAAATATTCATACATTTGAATGTAACTACCACTCCAAAGTAATGCGGTACATTTTCAGTGTGATGGAGGCAATTGGTACAAAGGCTATTGAGGTAGTTCGACGGTTTGATTTATTGCGAGCCATACAGTGGATTAAAACTGCATGGTGGATCGTCACTCCCACAACCATAAAACAACTGCTTCAAGAAGACTGTTTTTATCATCAATGTTATTATTGAAAGTGAAATTCAAGAGGTTGAAGCAGTTGCAGTAATTAACAGTTTGCCCTATTCTTTTTCTGAAAACATTACTGTTGATGATTATCTGGAATGCTATGGAGAGATGACAGATGTCAAAATCTGCACATATATGAAGATTGACAGCGAGGACGACTCAAATTGAGACGAATTAATGAGTGTATCAGAATCAACTTGTATCTAAAAATGAGGTCCTACAAGTGATGAACACTGTTCGCAGCTACCTGCAGGAAAATCCAGGAATCATTGTTGTCCAGTCTAGTGCAAACTAAGTTGACGGATTTTTAAGAGGATGCAGATGACTAATAAGTGTATCATTTACTGTTTTTTGCATGTGTTATTTTACCTATAAGAATATTGAAATATATTTAATAATGGGATCCATTTTTATTTACATGATTATTTTTGGTATGATAAGGTTAATGTGACATCACGCTTGATCCCCAACAATGTCACAATAACCGGACACCCATGTATTATAAGTATTTTTATTTATACTACTTTAAGATTTACAAAACAAATTGTTTCTCAAAAAATAAGTTTGTTTAAATATTGATCCCATTTCTTTTGAAAACGTTGAAATACAATAAAATGTGGATTTAATGTCATAATTAACTTCTAATAAAAATTTTGAGCATGTTCCAAGAACATCTAACACTGCTGCTTTTGCCACAAAAACGAACCAATCGATCTATAGATTAATTCCGGAACATTTTAAACGGGAGGGTGAAGACGAAGTATTTATTACAAGTTGTAATAGATATTTTAAAGCAGCCGAAGTAGCTGATAATCTAAAAGAGACGTTGGTGGTGACTTTACTTTCGTGGGAATTAATCCTGGAATACGAAATCATCGGAAAGAGGTTTCGAAAACAGGTTACGAGAAGCATTCCAAAAGCAAAGATCGCAAATGGAAGTTCTAAGAAAAGCCGATGAATTTCGAAGACCAACGGAGACGACAGAAGAAGTTTATGCTAAAGCAAGGACGATGACTGAGACGATAATAAAATTCCAATGGACAGTCGAAGAAGTGAAAGAAGTGCTTTAAAGACTCAAATACATTCTACGAAAATGTAGATTTCATATCAAATAAACTTTGGAGTGCAACATTTGTTTTAACTTAGTCGAAGAATTATTCGAGAAATATGATATAAATAATATATTAACAAATAAAATAATAACGACATATTTCTGTTTCTATGTTTATTTCAATCAACAAATAATTACAAATAAACTAAAAACACAAATGAAATTAGCCTCCCCATTCGAATCTGACAACAAAAGCACTTCCTTTATTCGAATCCCTCGCATCACGACCCCCCACAAATCCCATCAAATATCAAAATACAGTAAATAGATCACTTTTAAGTAAAATCAAAAAAATGATATAAAACTTTTCAGTGAATTTCAAAACAATAATTGCCAATCGAAAATAAAGATATGAGTTATAGTGTACAAATTCCAATTTTAATCAAATCAATAACCATATATAACTGTACAGTCGTCACCAACTGATAAAAATAAGAAATCATTCGTAAATCATTATTAAGAACATTATATTAGTTTATCACAGTTAATCATTTTTTACACTGCTTTTTAATTAAGGCCATTCGCAATTTATGTATTTCACTTTCCGTACTCTTTTTCGGTTTTTCAATGAGACTTTGATAACCGGGAACAAATATGTTCCAGTCGTGTTCTAGAGAAGAGGAAGGGTCATTTAGTCGGATATATATGTAGAAAAAATCAAATGAAGTTGTATTATAAATGAATTTGAAAAACAATGGCGACTCGTTAAAATTAAAATTCGAAAGCCAATTGAAAATGTTTATTAATTTCGACGGATTAACGGTATTCGTCAGAACAACTACATTTTTAAAAAGAAATGGGTGACAGAATTAATTTCGCATTGGAATTAATTCAATTTAGAATTAATTAGAAGTAATTTAATTTTGCGTTTTTTTTTAAATTTAGTAGATAATTTAAATTACTAAATAATTACTAAACCAATGGAATAAATTTAATTTCCCGTTGGAATTAACTTTGAATTAGAATTAATTTTAAAAAAATATTTTTTTTAATTTACTATATATTTAACTTTTGTTTTATTTAAAGTATTAAAAAAAACATTTATTGAAAGAAAGTTTCTTCTTTAATCCATAAAAATTTACTATATTTTTGTAGTGTATAAAATTGTCGAGGGCTTTAGAAAAGGATCAAAGCTATACAAAGTTGGGGGATACTTGTACTACAAAAATAAGTCATACCCCACGAGAATAGCCCTCAGGTGCCAAATGTATCAACATACATCGTGCAAGTCTACTGCATCTATCATGACTAATATTAATGAACTGATATATGATAACGCTGAACACAACCACTCAGCTGAAGCTCAAGATGAACCAATGAGGATGTTTAAAATACACCTTAAAAATGAGTCTGAGGCTTCTTCGAGCACTTCTAGAGACATTTTTGATAATATTTCTAGGAATCATCCAAATGGTGTTTCGTCAAGGATCTCATATCCAATGGTGGCCAGAGGTATGCTTCTCAGAAAGCACCACCGCTACCCAATGATTCCAGAAACTGCATCTATGTATAATATGTTGAAGCCCTCATGGTAAATGAATTAATGAAAACTCATTTTAAAGCTCAAATAACCGATGACAGAGAAACTATAGCAGCATTATTTTTTTCGACCGAAATGATTGAAACCTTGCATAACTTTGACACTATTTGTTATGATGAAACCTTTTTTATTGTGCCGAAAATTTTCACACAGCTGTTCATCATTTCTGTTCGTAGTGGGCCTCTAATGTTTCCAACATTTTTCGTTATCATGAAAACTCGCCAATATCACCATTACAAACTTATAATGGCATAAATAAAAGAGCTGGTTCCCAATTCAATCCTATTATGGCTATTGGTGACTTTGAAAAAGCCCCAATCCGTGCACTTCGTGAAGAATTCAATGAAATAAATTGTCAATGATGCTACTTTCATTTCAAACAGGCAGTTGTGAGGAAATTAGGTGAACTTGGATTGAAAAACTTATACACAAAAAATAACCAATTTAACAAGTTGATGAACTTGTAATTGCTCTCGGTTTCTTGCCCATTGATAAAATCCTGATAGTCTTCAACGAATTAAAAGACTTACCTATTGGATCTTCAGACCAACAAAGCAAAATCGAATTTTTTTTTCGATACTTTCAACGTACATGGTTGACAGATTTATCAATAATCAATTGGTTTAACACTGCTATCTTGACAAACAATTTTTCCGAGACATTTAATAGGAAGTTGAAATTGAAATTTGGAATACATCATTGTAATCCTTGGGCTTCACCGAGAAATTGATAAATGTTATCGATGACATGAAGTTAGAAAGCCTACGCATACGAAATAACTTACAAAGAACAAGACAAAGTGCAACCACCTCAACATAATTGTTAATTTATCACATCAGGCTGATTGTAGCAGTGTAATGTAATGAAGTCGACTTGAATATATTTTTGGTTTTTTTATTTTTTATTATTTTTAATTTTTGAGTATATTTTTAGTTTTTTTTAATTTTTTTATTTAGTAATTTAAATTTTCTACTAAATTTCCAAAAAAAGCAAAATTAAATAAATAAATTTATATATATATATATATATATATATATATATATAATTCCAACGCGAAATTAATTCTGCGCGAAATTAATTCTAACGCGTAATTAATTCCGCACCCCAAAGAAATGGACTGGTGATGATTATGTAATCAATGCGTCATCAATAAATCATTTAAAAACCCTCAATAAGTTGTCGAGAGTGCATTTTGAACATTAATTTTAGGATCCAAAGATCTTATATATAACGCTTCACATGTCACTCCCAGTAATTCTTAAATTGAGTGCACAGAATTTTAAAGTTATGGTTCTTTATCTCCCATTTGCATTATTATCATTACCGTATATAAAACCATTCGTTTTAAAAAATTAGTTGTTCTGACGATGACGGTTAATCCATCGAAATTAATAAACATTTTGAAGTTGGTATTATTTTGTTTAAATTAAAATCGTAAATGATAGAATATAATACAAGAGCATTGCTCGTTCGTTCCCAATATCCACAGATATCGTAAGTACTATCATAAGGTGACTGAAAATATGTAATTACTTTGCTGAGAAAACCATTACTTCTTAAGGACACTTGTTGTCGAGTAAGATGTGGTTAGAAATGTAACAGAAAGACGTATAATTATGGATGTGTCGGAATCCGGCTCAAATCCAGACGGAGCCGGTTTTCGGTTTTTTTTACAAATCCTGAAAGGGTATACAGATGTACAAATAAGCAAAAAAAACAAATTTTAGAAAAAATATGAAAAATTCAAGTAAATTTTAGAAAAAAATTAAAAAATGAAGTCAATTTTAGAAAATTTTCAGTTTTTTTCTATAATTTACTGGAAATTTTCATTTTATCTAAACTTTACTTCAATTTTTTGAGTCACTAGGCATATATATTTCCTAAATTTAGTTAACATTAATAAAGAAATAAACAATTCAGGTACATCAATTAATTTTTTTTGAATAAACAATATTGTATTTCAAAGAATAAAAAATTGAATTTCAAAATCGTAAATTGCATTTTGTCCAATATGACGGCTGTAAATGCCAGTGCACTGTTGTCTTTTAATACTATTGAGAATGTTCATTCAACAAGTTTTACGCTGATTTCATCCTCTAACACTACATCAACGGAGTCTCTTAAACCACCACCAACTAAGAAATCACGGTTAGAGAGCTTATAATTTGGGACTGTGTTGATGAAATCACTGAGCTACAGCGCATATATGCAGGCATCGAGTCAGAATTATGCCAGTTTCTATCTGAACCCGTGGTCTCATGGACAGAAGATACACTGAAATGGTGGAAATATAATAAAGAGAGATTTCCTAGTTTAGCTAAAGTAGCTCGAATGTACCTGGGATCAAATCCGACTAGTATACCATCTGAACGATTATTTAGTGTGGCGGGTGAAGTAATCAGTGATCACTGGAGTAGACTCCTTCCAGAAAATGCTTCAAGACTAATTTTTTTGAAGTACAATTTTGATTTAATAAAATTTTTTTAAAATATTCTTCCTCATTTATGTTTGTATTTATATGTTTCTTTGTTCAAATTTTAATAAAATATTTCAAATAATTATTAGTATTTATTTATTATTTGCAATTCATTTTTCAAATAGGTACAATTTCCAGCTATTCTTAAAAATTTACTTTAATTTAGCATTAGTAACTACTTACTTAAACTTGTCACAAATCCGGCTCCGGCTCCCGCCGGATTTCAAAAAATCGAATCCGGTACATCCCTACTTATAATATTGTACTACCAAAATCCATATGTATTTAAACACGTAAAAAAATTTTTATTAAAAATTTTGAATTATAAATAATAAATACGTAATTTGTATTATAGATGAACTAATTTGATATTTATGATAATCTAAATATAATTCTAAAATAAATAGAAGAAATTAAATAAAAAAGTTAAATAATAAAAATTTGTTCTCTAATTCAAAAGAATTCGGACACCTACTATTTAAAATATTGTAACAACACCCTTTGCTTTTATGACATCTTCCATTCTTCTATTCATTGAATTGTAAAAATCCTAATAATTATCAACGGGAAAACAATTTCCTATTGCTAAAATTTTATTCTTTAAATCAATTTTATTTTTAGGACATATGAAGTTGGGTAGTAGAAAGCACTTCATTATCTTTTTGTAAAGTTTCTCAAATTAACATTTTAAAATCAATTCGTATTTAGTATTCAAAACTGTTTAAGGACTGTTAAAAATGTATAAGTAGACTGTTGGTAAGTTTTAAAAAAATGTCAAAAAGCTAGATTGAAAGATAAAATACAACTTAATATATGATAGGAGAACCCAATATCATTGTTGTGATGATCATTGGAATGTTTGGTGTTTTGTGTTTGAATGTTGTATGTTACATTGGGATTGTGTCTCTCCTACCCAGATGTATGATTAATATTTTGATTCTTTTTATCTGAAACTGATTTAATTCAATTTAAATGTAATGTTTGAATTTATTTTTATTTGAATTTATTTAATTATGATTTTAAACTGGAAATAATTTTATTAATTTTATTTTTAAATTTTTAAATCAATAAATTTTCATAGTGGTTTAAATGTGCGTTTGGAATATATGGAAGGTGAAAAAAATTCTAACACACATGCAAGGTAAAGAAATTCTTGCGAACTGTGTAATCAGTGTCAAACAATACACAAAGAAGCTAAGAAGGGGAAAATTAAAACAAGAATCATAGCACTAGATGGGTAACCGAGCCGATTTATATAAGAGAATGATAATCATTATATAAAAGAGATAAGAAAAACAAATTGATATTAAAAGATAGTCGTCTTGCTACAATTGATGGCAAATACTGGTTCCCAAAAAGTAAAAGAACAGATTTTGTGGAACATATACAAAAGATACTGTGTTATGCTGGCTCTAAAAGTTTATCATTACTTGAAAGATGATTTTGATTTGAATAATAAGCAATGGACAGAAAAAAAATGGATAAAGCTGTAAAAAATACTAACAAAGAAAGACTATAACAACGAAAATAAAATAAATTCATGTTAAACAATCTGTTGATGAACCGTTTATAAAATTGTACATGGATTTCTGTTGACTATTCAAAAGAAATGTTAATAGAAACCAATAAATATTGACTATAATCGATCAATTTAGTAGATATATTTGTTTGAACGCAGTGACATGTAAAGATGAGAAAAATGCACGAAATGTATTACTAGACACATGGATAGGAAAAATTCGGACCACCAAAAGAGATTCATATGGATAGAGGACAAAAATTTGAGGGAGCACTGTTGAAAGATACATTGAAGAAATTTGATGTATAAATAGTTTACTCTAGTCATTATTATCACAATACAAATTGAATTATTGAAAGGTAATTTAGAACAATTAGAGATGCTATGAATATACGAATGAAAGATGACGCCCACAAAAATTAGACGGATATTTTACCAGAAATACAATTTATGTTCAATTCCACAATTCAATTTACTACAAATGTATTACGAGTAGAAATGATTTATAAAAGAAAACAAAGACATTGGTAGAAATATGCAAAGAAACCGAGTTGTGACAAGACAGAAAGGATCAAAAATACGATAAAGACAAAACTAATATTTCAAACTGGGAACAAAGTGATGATAAAAAGTAAAATTTAACAAAGAAATAAGATCGATACATAAATCCAGCCAGAGTAAAAAACTAAAGACATGAAAGAAGTTATAAATTAGAGTTCAAGGTTAGTAGAATTTCGATAAGGAATATGGAATGACTAAAGCCATTTTAATCGAAGGTATGTGAGGAACATATGAATGTCTAAAGTTTTGTATTTGAATGTTGTGTGTTGGATTGTGTCTCTCCTACCCAGATAGCCGATTAATACTCTAAGTCGTATTATCTGAAACTAATTTGATTTAAATGAAGATTCAATATTTAAATTTATTTTTACATTAAAATCATTATAAAATTTTGAATGTTTTTATCTATTTTATTTCAAACTTTTAAAACAAATAAATAAATTGTCCGAAGTTCAACTTTAAATAAATCATTCTCCGTAACGCAGCATTCTTTTGAAATTCTACCAAAAATGAATTATTTTATCGAGAAGAATGGATGACTTAATTGTCTTGCTGTAACAATGCTGAATAGATGAGAAAAAAGTAGATGTACTCCCAAATGCGGTCAATTTTACCGCACCTATTATGGAGAATAAATAAATTCCAGTATGAATAATTTAGTCTAATGAAATGAAATTATTAGCATTTTCTGTTTACAGTTATGATTATTAGTTAAAAACTTGTCACCAAACTGTTTTTTATATTGTTTTAATAGATCTTTATTAACGAACTGTGTGCGATTTAAAATTGGTAAGGTGTTACAAATAACTATTCAAATGATAAAATATAAAATTTTCTGTTGTTGCTGTTTAACATTTTATCCTCCAGAAGTAGTATTACCTGATGGTGATGATGATAACTGTACTAATCCCGAAGATCTGGAAGATGTGGTAAATGACAATCAATCTTTTGATGATGAAACTTCATTTCGACAAAACAAGTTATAAAGAACCTCTTGAAGATGAAAGTAAATCAGCTATATTTTTTGATGACTCCACTAAGGAAGACCAAGAGGAAAATTGTTATAGCAGCAAGGATGGAACTTCATGGACATTGGTGCAGCAGTACCAGAATGTAGGGAAGAACACCAAAAAAATTTTATTTACACCAAGGCCAGGTGTAAACATTTTGCTAAACGACTAATCAACTGCGAAGTAGCTCATTGGGAATTACTGATGACGAAACGAGTGGTTCAAAATATTCTCTAATATACCAACGAAAAAATGATATCAGTTGAAGGAGATGCTACAGAGTTGATTACTTTAGATCAACTGAAAGCCTTTTTGGTTTGACGCATTTGCGAGGAATTACCTGAAAGAATTACCCGAAAAGAATTCATTCTTCGAATCGACAAACAATGGTGCTCCAGTGTTCAAAAATAAAAATCCAAACAGCGTCTGAACATAAAAGCAAAACAAATGCGTGAGGAATCATCACAAAGTACATGCGATGTTCACAAATGCCGCAACAAAACAAGTTCTTCTGCGTCCACAAATGTACAAATCGTTGTGAATGACCATTCGTGTATGTATGCATGTATGTGTGTGAGTATAGTGTCACCCGATGAGACTCTGATTTATAAATAAAATTTTGTGCTTTAATCTTTTTCCATGTGTCATTTTGACCACACTACGGAATTAAAGGTATAACTTTTTCTGCAAAGTTCTAGTGCTAAATAATCAGAATTTATTTTATTTTTAACCAATGAAATTTGTAGTAAAAACTTTTTAAGAGTTTTTCAGATGTCAAATTGGTTCAGATAATAGGATAAAAATCATTATCTATTCTTTTCAATGTAGATGACTGAAAGTTCAACTATGGATTGTCTCAAAGTTTATACAAATTTTGTTTCTAATAAAAATTATAATCAATGTGTGAGTGCTCATAGCAATAGTAGATATCAATAAATCTAAGTTTAAGATAGTGAAAAAACACAGATATCACTAAGATGATGTGTTTGGGTATTTTGGATGATGTAGTTGAGTAAATCTGAGTGTAAATATAAATGCTAACCCTCATAGCAATATTGATTTAAAATGTGGCTTTTTGGAGAATATATTTTATTACCTTTTGTCGTTTTTTTCAACCCGAACTTACCAAATAACCAATCTCCCACATGAAAATAAAATTTTATAACAGTAAACAAACGTGTTTCATAATTTAATATTATATTAGATGCCCCACGTAAATTTGAGGATTTTTTTTGAGAAAATAAGATGATATACAGTCAGGTGCAAAAGTTTGTGAACGCTTGTTTCTATACTGTTTTTTACACTGCTGGAGTTACACAGAATGACCTTTCAGTATGATGGAGCACCTTGCCACAATGTCTGGACCCAGGTGAAGAAACAGGTTGCTGCCATGCACCAAAATTCTCTGCAGGACATGATCAAAGCAGTGGAAACTGTTTGCACTCAGAAAGTGTCACCAGAATATTGTAAAAAATTATTTTGGTGTGCTTTTGTCAATATAATTGCAGTTGGGTGCAAAAAACAATTTAACAACAAGCGTTCAAAAACTTTTGCACCTGACTATAGTATCGGTCTTTATGCGCATACTTAAAGTTAATAATATTATTAATTTCTGTTTTAATATTTACCATGATAAAACATTTTAATGAAAATATATTTTGAAAAAAAAATACTATTTTTTAATTCAAATTTATTCATAAATTGGATAGAAAATTCTATGGTTAAGATTTATTTAAAGATTCATAAAATAAATAATAAAAAAGTAGGTAATAATAAAATTCGTTAATTTTAACTTACCAAAAACATATTGAAAATCTTTTGTTTCTAGAGTCGCTGATTTTCGCAATTTCGACAACTCAATTGCTTTTTCAGTAACATGAAATAGAAAATCTTCAAGAAAGGAATTAAAAATCTGAACAGAAAAAATAATTTGACTTTTACATTAAAAAAATAATATTTTAATTTTTTTTTAATTATTTTGATTTTTATTAGAAATGATTTTGTAATATCATGAATCAAAAGTTGAATAAAAGGAATGAAAGTAAAAAGTAATTTTTCAGAGAATATTTCGAGAACATTATTTGAACATTAAACTTGAACTAAGGAATGAGTTTCAGTTAACTTTACAATTTTAAAAACAATTGATTATTTTATTACTTATTGTTTGCGACAAATGGAACATAGAGAAAACATCGTCATTATAAACATAAATAAATTCACTAAAATTCACAAACATATTTTGTTGTATATAGAAAACTTCTTTGAGATGATCTGTTCATTGAAAAAACCAAACTCGTCAAATAACTAAGAAGTTAATAAATAAAAAATATAATAAAAATTATAACTTTTTTTCAAAAAAAATCTAAATATATAAAGCAATACACAGAACAATATAATTTGTGTCAATCATTTCATAATATATAAATTTTTTAAATATAGAAAAAAATATTGAATTAAAATATGTAAGATTAACTTTAAATTCAAATTAAGACTAAAAAAATCCAATTGAGATTAAATAAATTCAAATTATAAGGCACAAAATTTAATAAATAATTGTTTTATTATTACAAAATTAAGTAAAAGCGCCATTAAAAGTAAAAATTAAAAACTAAAACTTATTTAAAAAAACTGTTGTTACAGTTGTAGGTTCTTCAATCATTAAAATTTAAATTCCGTTTAAAAAATATATTGTTTTATTAATACACGGTTGTACACAATCAATTATTCAAAATTCACGTCTTCAAATTTGTGAATATTTAAACAAACATTTTTTATTAATAATTACAATTGTTTATTTCATTATTAATACATAAAATAAAAGTCTATAAATTCATAAATATTTTCTTGTGAGGATATCAGTTGTATATTCATATAATATTATAAATACTAATTGTTAGGATAATTAAATTAATACCAACACATATTTAAATTCATATCTCTATTTATAAATATATAAAGGATCCATAATATGATTATATAAACTCCGGAAATTGATTTAATCAATCAACGTAATTAATAATTACGCGCTTAATTTAATTGTGATTTAAAATAAACGTTGCTTTCGATTTACGACTTTTAATGGATGATTCTTACATGGCGACCTCGCCAAGCATCGAAGATATTCGATGAGAACAGCGATATAGAAGAATTCATCGCCGATTGTCAACGATTTTTCGAGGTATGTCAAATCAATGAATCAATTCAGATGCTGAAAGCATTTATCCGAAGAGACCTACTCGCAACATATGAAGCAGTAGATTCGAAAATCATGGATTTTGCAGAAATTCTTTTATATTTAAATTTTGCGGAAAGCATTCAAAAAACCAACATCGTTGATCCAAGATTTGCAAGACCTAATGACCTATCGTAAAGGATCAGACTCGGCTCCTGCATTTTTCTATAAAGTGGCAAAAATGGTCGATAAAATTTTTAAACACAAATGGAACAAACAAGAACTCATGTCATATTTTTGACCCATTAGTGTGGAAGACGTCAATATGAAAATACAAATATTGATGCATGAAGTCAAATCCCCAGATGCAATAAAATCGATTATTGAAAGATGGTAACTATCAAATCGGAAGTGGAAATCAATGAGATTGCAAATATTCAAAGACAGATAATAACACTGGTTAACGAAATTTTTGAGTTTTTAATATGATGTACAGTTTCTAGATCAGTTTTTCCCTCTGATTTCGAATATATTATATTTTTCTCTCAGTTGGCTATAAAAAAATTTTTATGTTAATTTTATTATTTTTTCCAAATATTTGCTTATAATTTATATATTGTCTTTATTTTATGATAACACAAACTTATTGAATTGTTTTAATGCATAAAATACATAAAAAATACCAGGTGGCAGTAGTTTGATTTCCCATTTATCATGTAAGAATCAGATGCATAATATTAATTATTATGAAATTTACTAATTTTTCAGATTATTTCCTTTTTAATTCAGCCTTCTAAGGAATAGGACTTGTAAAAATCATCCAGATAGGTTCTGTTACATCTGTGGAAAAGTTACCTTTCCCAAGAGAAAACTCAACATCACTGAATTCGTGAAGAAAAGCTACCATGCTTACTTTGGCGTAAAATTAGGTGACCTAGACAAAGCGTTTGCCCCTCATTTTTGTTGCCAGACCTGTGTCAATCATCTCTGTGGATGGTGGAACAAATCGAAGGACTCTCTCCCCTTTGCTATTCCTATGGTGTGGAGAGAGGGTAGAGACCACTCTACTGACTGTTATTTCTACTTGACAAATCTTGAAGGTAAAATAAATAACATGAACATGCAACTATACAAGAGTATATCTGACCAATACTATGTTTTTATAGGTGTGACTACTAAGAAAAAGAAGCACGTTGTGTATCCTGATGTACCCTCCGCTCAGAGACCCATTCCGCATGGTCCTGGGTTGCCAATTCCTAAACCTCCTGACTCTTCTTCCACTTCATCATCATCAACCACTGATGTATGCAGTGAAAGCGATGCTTCAGAAGAATCACACATGGACTCCAAGCAGCCCAGGCCATTAACGCATGCAGAGCTCAATGATTTGACGATGGATTTGGATTTGTCGAAGGATTCTTCACAGCTGCTGGCATCGCGACTCAATAAACATCATTTGCTGTCGGCAGATGTGATCTACTACTGGTATCGATATCGCGAGGAGGAGTTTCGTTAGTTCTTCACAATGGACGAAGAAGCATCTTTGGTGTAGTGCAATAATGTTGTTGGTCTAATCACAGCATTGGGTGTAGTGTATCAACCTAAAGAATGGTGTCTCTTTATAGACTCATCAAGTCGCAGCTTGAAAGCAGTCCTCCTCCATAATGGCAACAAGATTGCCAGTGTTCATGTTGGCCACTCAGTTCAAATGAGCGAAACGTACAACAACATGGAGCTTGTACTAAACTTTTTGAATTACAAGAGTCACGAGTGTCTCATTTGTGGAGACATGAAGGTAAGTATTTGATAAATA
>MQRK01245550.1:3155-15247 GCA_001938485.1 Girardia tigrina
TGATGATTAATATGATGTTGTTATTATTACATTTTTATTCTTATGCCTATTAATTTTGTAAAATAAAAATAAAAACTGCTATGGTGCCCGGAAACTTTTTGGACGACCTAATATTATGTACATTGTATAAATTATGTACATTGTATAAATAAGAACATTGAGACAATTTATTATTATCACATTTAGAGTCATCAAAACTCTCGGAAGATCGTTCACAGTTTGACATCATTCTAATTTATTTTATTGTTTTATTTATTTGTTTTATTTCTATTTTTATAATAATGATTATTTGGACAATTTTTTAAAATATTTTTAAAATATTTATCATTTTTTTATTTCCAAAAAATATTTAAAAATGACTTATTATTTATTAAAACTTATTATTATTTATTTTTCTTATTACAAAAAAATTATTATTTAGTAAAAACTCGTACATTATGGAGACAAATAATCATCTCAAAACGCGGATTAGTGAGGATGTTTTGCGAAAATATTGGTTATTGTTCTGTCCCTGAAAGGGAGGCTGTGGGCCTCGAGATGGTCCTTCTTAAACTCGCATACACGACTTTATTCGTGTGGTGAGATGGTTACGATCTACTGGAGTTTGCTGCAATCGGCATTGATGATCAAATATACGCAAATAGAACTGAGAATTTTTTTGAGGAATTAGTGAAATTGGTCGTCGACGAATCCGATTGTATCGAATATGTTTTTATTTCACTCAAACTGAAAATGGAATCGAGACCGATAAATTATCAATTAAAATTATTTGAATTAATCGATCGACTATTTAACATTCGATCCATTTCGAATATCTTTATTAAATTACTTCAGAAATTTATAAAAAAAAGAATAAAAAGTCAGATCTCAAATATATATAGAAGAAAATGAATTGTTTTTTCCTCAAATATTGTCAATACTGATCTCTTTCCTTGGATGTAGATATTCTGCTAGAAATTTCTGGTCCTAGTTCAAAAATAAAATCAAAACTAATTACTGGTCAAAATGTTGGATCAGTCACTACGATCAAAACTTGGCGTAGTTCCTGTTTTGACCGAGCACAACATCCGCCATGATATTCACAGAATAGCTGTCAAAGGAAATTGGTATATATTCACCAGGAAATGCATTTTTTGTGTAACTAATCAACATACAAGTCTTTTAGACCGCTCCATCACCCACTACGATACATTTTATTCTTTGCATTTTTAGTAACAACAAATCATTTTGTTAATTTAAATGATTATTGATTAGACAAAAACGTTCATCAATATTCAAACTCCGATAATTTGTAATTATATGACAATAGATCAACAGAATTTTTCGAGCACAACATAAACATAAATGATTTAAAAGATGCTTTTAAACAACGCAATAAAATTTCACAAATCGAACTTTTTTTTAAAAAAATTACAAAATATTATTGTTGCGACAAAATCAAAAGACAAAGTTCGATAATAAATGAGAATTTATTTAACTCCACAATTCTTCAGCTCTACTCAAATTTCCCGCCTAATTTCCAAATTATTAAAACAACTACTAATTACTTGTTACTCAATTTATCGTCATTTACTCTCACAATTAATTTACAAATCCTTTTTTTATCATCTATAAATACAAATTTTTATTTTTAAAAATAACAATTTTATAACTTTTTAATTTCCATCCGGAACAACTGCTTTGATTAACATTATGAGCGGTAGTTCTCTGAAGTTATATTAATAACATACTACAACCCAGTAGCGTAGCAACTGTTATTGGCGCCTGGGGTGGTCCTAAGATTTGCCACCCCCCTAATCCTAACCCTAACACATTATTCGGAACCCTCAATTTGTGTCTGCGCTAAAAATTAAATTGAGTTCTGTTATTGCTGGTCTCAAAATCCTTACTTTAATTTCATATTTTTCTTGCAATACTCTTATTCTTAAACTAAAAATTTCCTAGTAACGAAGTCATTACAAAATTTACAAGCGAAATTTTCGCAGTTTCATTTCTGCAAATTTATTGATAACAGTATCAAAATTTATTTCAGCAGCAAGTTCTCTCTCAATGGAGAGAACTGAGAAGTCTGTAGGCCTTGATTGATTCATTGTAGATCGGAGATAGTTCTTTATGAGCTTTAGTTTGGAAAACTAGCGTTCGCAGCTGGCAATGCTAGTAGCCTGGGTAAGAAAGATGTGCAGCAAGATCGCAATATTATGGATGGAGCCCCCAAGGTGATATCTCTGTATTAAGCTCAAAAGTTCTAAAGTTCCGTTTATTCTGTCGTTTTCTGAAGCTCGGACAAGATATTACACTCTTTTTCTTTCGACTTAGAATACCTTTTTCTCTACCTCGTCTTCTATTTCACCAAGCTGGCCATATTAATTATCACCAAAGAGATTCGATGGTGCAATGAGAGCATATTTGTTTGCAAGATCATGAACTTGTTGAAATCTTGAATATATATTCTCAATCAACCTGTCTATGACAGACAGCATTTCCTGTCTCACCTCAACATTAAATGTTATTGCTACATCATCAGTCAATCCATCGCCATCCATTCTTTTCTTCTTGCAAATTCGACGTTCCATGCTTATTCGCATTTCAAAGAAGAGCTTCTTGGATTCGTCCATTACACTGTCCAACATCTTTTCTCTATTCTTAAAAATGTAATATCTCAGTACTATGAGCTTGACTGAACTTTGATGCAGGTCCAACCCTTTTATTTGAAGATACTTCTGGATATCATATATCTCTGGTAGAACAGAATTCTAAAGTCTCATAAGCGACAGAAACGGAAATGACAGTACTGATAATTGAATTAAAGATGCATCTGATCTTGTCGTCACATTTTCTCCTTCTTTGGTGAACTTCACCAGAGCAGTCATGACAGCAGCATTATCATATACCTGGCTACGGCAATCATAAATCTGAATCTTGTCCTTCTCTAGTTGTCTCAATATCGGTTCAAAAATTTCCTTTGTGCATTTTCCCTTTGTCTCAATAAAGCGGAAAACGACTTCTCCACTTTCACTTCATTTCCATCCATGTTTAAGTAGCGTAAAATCTCGCTCAATTGGTCCTTGTGCGATATATCTGGAGTGCTTTCTCACCTGCTGTATTAAAATGCTTACAAAATCATTTTGAACCTCTAGTAAAAAAAATGAAGTGACGATATTCTTTCCTACCTTAACTTTTACCAAATGTTCAAGCAAAACAGGGTCATACTTGGCCAACAAATGAACCAATTACAAATTCTTTTTTCTATTTTTCTGGTCTCTGTCGTTGTGAATGTCTACCCAGTGGTCCCTTAGTGTCAGTAATCTAACCAGAAATTCTCGCCATTTCTTAGTCTTTTTTTTCAATTAATTCTTCCTCTTTGTTTATTGCCTTTCTTTAAGCGAGTCGGATCTCTAGCTCCTTCCACTAGAGAAATATCTAGGCTTGCGATGTGTTAACGTAGGATTTAATTTCCACCAGTTCTTAAAACCTTCTTCGGCAGAAAAATCAGATATCCAATTGAAAACAATCTGCAGCAAAAGCAGAATAGGGCCTCCTTTGATGGAAAATACACCATCCATCTTCTCATACTTTTCTTACCGTTCTACATATCACGAAAAAAACAATTTTTTGGTTAGCTTCCTACCTTTCGTTCCAGGTCGCGGTATTTCTTTTTATTCAAAATGAAGGTGCTGCACAGAAGTATAATCTTGCCAAATATCATGGTCAATCTTAATAGGCAAATGACCAATGTCATAAATCAGTTATAAGGTCTGTTTTCAGAGTGATTAGTTGTTGTACTTCAATGTCACGCTCATAAACTTCTGCATCAGTTCCACCTTTGCCTTCCTCAGTAGCAGTATCGACTTTAAATGTAGCATTAGAAATATAAACTTCATCTAAAAAAGAATTTTTGCATTTCTGGTAAGAGACAAATCTTCCAGTCAATTGGCAGTTTTCATTAAATTAAGCATCATTGTAACATTCTGTTGTGCCCAGCATTTCTGGTCAGATTTATCTTCGTTTTCTTTTATGCGTAATTTTTTTCCATTCAAAAATGCCTCCCCCAACAGTCGTGCCGCCCGGGGCGGACAGCCTCCGCCTCCTCATGCTACGCCACTGCTACTATCTCAAACAGTGAGATTTCTGCGTGATGCTCGAGCACGACTCGGTGGCGATCTTGGCGTTGTTCGAGCACTTGGAACGGAGTTCAAAATTGGTATTAACTAAAGATGAGCTCCTTCTCATTTTCAATACCGTTGAACTCGATGTAGCGAACAATTGGGGATTCAGTCTCAATATAATGATGTTTCAAAGGGCCCAGCAAAATTTCAATAAACCACTGAGCAACCATGTTGCCTCCGTCCGATTCTCGAGGCATGCTGAGGGTCGGGTGGAACAATACATTAACATATATCGCCAATTCAACTCATTTAAAGGAGAATTACGACAATGTGATGATCTTGTTTCATAACATTTACTACATCAAGTATCAATGGGATGTATGTGTAGATTTAAAGATGATCGGTTTCTACTTTGGACTGCAAGAAGAGTTTGATGCAGAGCTGGCGCAGCCGAGTGGTTGTGACTCCTCACCGCTGTGGCTCTCCGCCTCGGTAGCGCATGTAAATTATCATCAAATACCATTCTCTCGAAACAACAAAAAACCGAAAAAAACAAGATTCAATCTGAATCGAACAAGAAAAATAGGATGAAATTCGATTGTCATCTCATCCCCCAGCGGATCGGCAAATTTTTAAGTGATTGCAATTCTGTTCGTTTTGTGACTGAGAACCTTCAATTCTCCAGACAAAGCAACTTTAATGAAATTATGATCCCGCATATATTCGAATTCTCCATCGTTAGAATACGTCATAATCAATCAATTTTTTGCAATTTTTCTAACTTTTCAATTCTTGTGCGCATTCACCTTTTTCTTTTTATTTTCACAAAACAATAAATTCAAAAGGCAAATTACCAATAAAACAACTTTTCAAAGAAACAACTTTTTTATTTCAAAACAACAACTCTCATTTTCATCCAAACATTTAAACAAAAAACCCAATTAATTATTTCATACAACAATTATAATAAAAATTTCCTTTAAAATAATTCTACTTTTTTTACCTAATATAAATCCTTTCTTCACATAAAATTTTATTATAGTCTTTTACATAAAATCTGACCAAGAAAACATAAATCTGCGGTTATTCAATTTACATAAAACATGGTTTACAAAGTATTTATGCTTCTTATGTCTTTGGGACAGTAGAGAAGCAGACAGGCACTACAGTATTAAAGACTAGACTGCACACACGGATCTAGTACCAGGTAAATACAATGTAATACATTTGGTTGCGACAGAAAAGCTTCTGTTATCGCCCTTGAATATTAGCTTAGACTAGCCAAGCAGTTTGTGACTGCACTGGACTCACAGTCAGCAGCTTTTCAGTATATATGCTTCATGTTTCCTAAACTCTCCGACGCAAAACTGAAAGCAGATGATTTTACTGGTTCACAAATACGTTGCATGTTGGAGTCTGAAGCCTCATGTAATGTACCCACTACTTCAAAACACCTTAGTATCGCATATTGTGTTTGTGTATATTGAAATTGGTATATTTGTGTATTTGTCATGTTATTGTTTGTTGTTTGTGCCTTGATTGTTGACGCCACTTTTCGAAGCCAGTGTGAGTGTGCGGCCGCGACTCATTTTTGGTGCAGAGTGAATCACCTTGTGTTTTTGTTTTCTGTGTTCCTAATGATTGGGATGATTGGTTGATTTGAGGTAGATATTTTGTAATTCTCTTCGAAAATTGATTTTGTTGTGCACTTTGTCAGTAAAAGTAAAAATGTAAAAGTACATTATTATTATTTAACATGAAAAGAAAATGCAATCAATAAAAATATTGTTTGCCAGAAATTACAAAATTGATTGAAAAGTTATGTAAATCCGAATTGAGATTCCATTGGGATTTAGAATCAAGCTCTTCTGGAAACTGTAGCCATCCGCCATCAACAACGAGATTCTAATTCTATTCAAATCCTCAACCTGAACAAAATTCTGAACTCAATATTTTACCTTATAACCCTGCTAAATTGGCAATCATTTACCGAACTGCCAGCCTTCGTAATAATCGCTAACAGTTAATCGTGATACGACATATTAGATATTTTTATTTATTGTCTCAACTACCTACTAAATTTGTCTACTGATCGTCAAATGTTCTTGTATTACTTGTATTTAATCTTTCCGTTTACAAGTTTATTGTTATATTTTAATCTAGTTAGATATGTCTGTTATATTTTTAAAGTAAAATTAGTGGACTTGCTAAATCGAAAAGTTCACAAATTTTACACCTTAGAATCTAAAATGTATGTATTGAAGAGAAACGCGAGGCAAAAATTTAGACATGTATTGAAAAGATTTCTTGGAAATAACCAAAGTGAAAGCTACATACAACTAGTGGCCACCTAGGCCGAAACATATCAGCGTCTTGGATATAGAATATCAATCAAATTGCACTTTTACATTTTCATTTGAATTTATTTCGTTTAAATCTGGATGCAGAAAGCAAAGAACATGGTGAGAGGTTTCACCAAGATATTCAAGTCATGAAGAAACGTTACCAAGAGCGATGGGATGAATTGTTGTTCGGTGATTACGTTTGGAGGTTGGTTCGTAGTGACTCAAGTCAACATTAGACGAAGTCGCGCTCCAAACAAATCGACCTTCACTTCCAAACAAATTGACTTTAAACTTGTATTTGACGAACTGTTGATACATAGTACCTGTAGCATGTGGTATACCTTTATCGCTATCATTATGTATACATAATTACGAGTACAATGATTACTCTATATTTACTTTTTAGAACCATTATATTCGAACAGTTGTCACTAGATAGAAACTGACTTCATGGTCTTAATCAATATCCACAATTACATAAGGAAATGATGAAAAATATAAATAACTGCGACCTTTACAATTTTTTATTACATTGTGTAATAAGAACTATTATTATTATAAAACTATAAAAACAATATGAAAATCAAACTAAAAAGAAACTTTATTCAAAATAATTAATTGTCTCATGTATTGCATTAATCAGCAACCTTTGTTCTTTTTATATGTTAAGAGAACTTAAAAAATTATAACAAAATTTATTGCAATCACAATTTGGATTATCTTTGTGGCACTCCGTATTAATGCCTTCGCTCAAATTCATCAATTAATGTTTAATACTTCTCATCTAAAATCTGAACTAACTTGAAAAGAATTATTTTATTTAAAATGTTTAATTTAAATTTTATTGGTTCAAATAAAATTACTTTTTATAATCATTTAAAAACATTAATTTCATTTAATTATTTAAAAATTTACAATAATAATAAATGAAACGTTTGAATATTAAATCTAAATTTGAATAAATTAGTTTCAGATTATAAGAATTAAAATATTAATCATCCATCTGATTAGGAGAAACACAATCTCAAATCAACACACAACTTTTAAACATGCAAATAATACACAAAACATCAACATTCCAAATATTCTTTTCATTATATATTAGCCTAATAAAGATTCAAATGAGTTATTTTACTCAAATACTTTTCCTTACAATTAGGTTGATGCAAAAAGAAATGTCGTTTTTTATACGTCAACTTTAAATAAACATAACTTTCTTTAGAATTAAATTTATTAGTCAAAATAAAAACCATTACATTGAACACACTGTTACCAACGGGTAACAAATTTTTTATTCCAGATAAATAAAATTCTTGAGTTCTGGAGGCGATGAAGTCGTCCAAGGCTCTTTCAGCATCGCCTTGGTTTCTGAAGCATTTTTCGAGAAGGAACTCGCTGAAATGTTTGCAGAGGTGATAGTCTGTAGGAGAAAGGTCTGGTGAGTAAGGTGGATGAGGCAAAGTTTCATATCCCAGTTTATTTAACTTCAGCATGGTTTTTCTTGCAACATGTGGACGAGCGTTGTCATGCAGAAAAATTGGCACCTTTATATCGAGTAATGCTGGCCGTTTATTTGGAGTTCTTGGTGCATTTTGTCAATTTACTGACAATACTTTTCCACTGTAATTGTTTTACCTTGTTTTCGGAAGCTGTAATAGATTAAACCGTGTGTGGACCACCAAACAGTTTCAATGCCTTTTTTTGGTGTTATTTTGGCTTTGGGAAAGGCTTTGGAGCCTCATTGAAATCTGACCACTGAGCTGAATTAACCAAATGTTTTCAATGCTATTAGTCGGAGCACTACAATCAAGAGTCACAAAATTCTCAGAATGTTTTACTGGCAGTTATAACAGTTGTTCCAAATTGATTTGATAAAAATATTTTTTTAATATTCAAAAATAAAAAGGAATATATATATATAAAATTATCTATAAAATTCATTGTAAAAGTTTCTTTATGTAAAAGAGATATTTTTGTATGTTCGAAAAAGTTGTTATTTTGGAAAAATCTAGAAAGTTGTAAATTTGTTTTAATAATACAATTTTTAAATTGTGGAGTTTTTGAAAAATGCTAATTGGTCGATTTTTAGAGGTTTCATGTGATGTTGATGATCAATGCTTGTGGATTGGATCGTTTCTCTCATGCATATATGTAAGTTGTGGATGTGGAAGTGATTTAGTTGTTCTGAATTGTGACTTTGTCAGACAAAAATATATTCCTGGTGCAAATATATTTGGATTCAAATATCTGTAATAATCGATTTGAGGGATGATAAAGATCTTGTTGTATTCCTAAACTTTCTGATGCATTTATTCTTGTTGGAAAATATCTCCAAGTTTATCAGTATAATAAAAATAAAAAAACAACTGACTCAGATAATTCTTTTCCTAGTGGAACCACCCGCGTCCGTATGGGCCCGGACGCGGCCGCAGTGGGGTAGAGAACAAACAACAGTTATTATAAAATGTTTCCATTATCTTGTAAACTACAGAGCGAAGGGTAAAGCCGTTTTCTAAGTTTGGTAATTATTTGAGCAATGAGAATGGAATATCGATCACTGTTGATGGATTTATTTTCACTTAATTATAAAATTAAATTAGTTTTTATCGAATTATTTTGTTCAATTGAAATGTTTTGATTTTTTTTGTGTACATAATATTTATTTCTTTATATTTCAAAGATCATTTTCAAAAAAAAGAGATTTCAGTATTTCTTAAGTAAACGGAATTAAATGTAAAAGTTATTATCCAAGTCAATAAAATTAACTTACTACTTTCAATATAAATAAAAGTATTTTCTTGTTTAAATCACGTACAATATTCATTAAATTTTCTGGAAACTTGTATACAACATTTACTTTTATAAAAATAAATAATTTCCCGGAGACTTGGAGAAATAGAAATAAAAATATTGTACGAGTTTCTATGATTACTTAGAGAAAAATACAGAAAATATCTGACAATATTTTTATATTTATATTCTTCATTGAATTTCATTTATATTTATATTCATTGAAATATAACGAATTAGGCTTTCATTTGAACATTTTAAGTAATTTTATTTATACGAAATATAATGCAAAGATTATTCAAATTAAAAGAAAGTTGTTATATACAAAAGCTCTAAATATATATCTTTGTGTGAAACGCTCTTTGAGGCGTAACCGTCCACTCAATGTTTCACCGATTTTTCCCAACAATGCCCGTCTTATTTCCACGCTGCTTTTTAGTCATAGAATTAAGCCTTTACATATAGAAATTGTTGCACAGATGTGGTGGTATCCTTTTAGTTTCATGTACTATTTTATTCATAGCTTATGGTGATGGCCTAGTTCTGCTTGCGAAGAATTCAGATGAACTACAAGACTTAATATATTCTGCTTCTCAAGCATACAAAAACCTTGGAATATCCATCCGGGCAACCAAATAGGTTGTCCTGGATATTTCATGTGTAAATGTCAATCAGTACGTCCTTGAAAAAAGCTTATCCACTCCTCTCTGACCTCGAGGGCTATCTTTGTCTTGGTTATTTTATCACTCGTTTTGTTCGTTTCACTCTTGTAGAACTCTTGAAAGTAGTGAATCCAAGGTTGATCTTATAACCTCTTCATCTTATTCTGCTTCTCATAAATTTCATGTTTACAAAACTCTCTAACACTTTAAATTTACCTTCTACTTAAAAAATATACATTTCGTTTGCAAAATTATATGAGATATTAAAATTATATAATCTCCTAAAGTCATTCTTGGGCCTAAGGCCTCTGTCTCTTTTCTTTATCTCCACTGTCCTCGTAAAATGAAGTGGAGTCAGCCCTCATTTCCTTGAAAATGAGTATCACTCCCTTTATCTTCTCAACTTCACTGGTACTTTTATCAATGACACTAAAGAAAATGACAAATGACAACAATTTTTTCTGTTTAATCGACCAATGAAATTCTAAAAGAACAATTTAATAGCAAAAAAAGCTCGATGAACTTATTGTTAACCTGAAAAAAGAACACAAGGTCAATACAATTGAAAGATATTGGGAAGTGTCAGCGATTACGTTTTTCGAAATGTCATCTGTCTAGTTGCCGATGTTTCTACCAGAGAAATCAAAGAAATTAAATGATAAAATTTTTGTTGACAAAAGTCAGTTGAAACAGGCTCTCGAAAAAGAAGGTCAACAAATCTTACGGATGAAAGTCTACCCGTATAGTGATTCACTGCAATGATGGATTCGGTCGTACTGGGAAGTAAATTATTTTAGATCTTATTCTCAATAGAATCTGCGAGGGTCTTAAGGAAATGGACATAGCAGCGACTTAAGAACATTTACGAGATGTCATATATATATAAATATATACATATGCATGTATGTGTGTGTTTATTGAACCTGTCTGATAAGCCCACAAGCACCGATACTTGATCAACGCAACTGAGGACCCTGTGAGGATCATTTGATGTTGAGAGAGCTTTTATGGTTCCTCCCGCTCGTCCCGAAGATGTTTAAGGAATCATTCGATAATATGGAATCGGAAATTCGTTCGATTAACCATCAGTGAGAAGTTGTGTGAGTATAGTGTCAGTATCATACGAGGAGATAATAAAATCAAAACTGGATTCATATAGAAACAAACGATGAAATCAAAATTGTTTATTTTTTAACTCAGTTGACATCTTTTGTTGTTACCAGGGGCTGTGTACACTATGATTTTAGGAGGGGCGATTCTGATTGAAACAAAAAATAGAAAATGAGGAATATTGGGTTCGGATTCAAAAGTTAAACTCATGACACTAAAATTTATTTCTATAACAATTTAAGTTTTTTAAACAAATATTTTCATGGAACTTTCACACTTTTTTTACACAAACCACTATAAATAAAAATATATATATATATATTGTTATTTCATTTATTAAGAATTTAAATTTTATATTTTTTTGTTAATATTAAAGATTTATTTACTCAACTTTTGTCACAAAGATTTTGTTGCACCTATTATCAAATTTCCATTTTATTATACATTTAAATTTAACCGCTTCTCAATTACATTTCCCCCTTCTATAAAATAAAATTTTCATTTCGTTTTCATAATCGTTTAAAAATTATTTTTAGATTTTGTAAAATAACGTTTTTAAAAATAAAATTAAAATCTCAATTTTCGTTTAATTTAACAACTTATAAATTACTCTTTTTTTCATAAAATAAATTTATATTTTCAATAATAATTACGTTTTTAGTTCAATTAAAAATCTTTTAAATTACCTTTCCATTTCGGTGAAAATACACTTTTTAAAAACCAGTTAATCAAAAAATTTAATTTTTTGTATCTATTCTTTATACAAACAGAACTAATTAAAAACAGTTGCCAACAAAGTTTTTAAAATTAAAAAAAAATTAATTAAAAAGCACATTAAAAATTAATATAAACTAGTTATAATTTATAAGTAGATATCTTGCAATTAATTTGTTCGGGAACTTCGAATTTTTCGTTTTTCCCCATTTTGGGATCTTAAAATTTTTTTTCGATCAAATTTTTACATAATCATTTATTGTCATAGAGAATGAGTAAGTGTTTGAAGAAAATCGATTGAGTAAAAAGCCTTGAAAAACATGTTTCTAAATTCCATGGATATATATATATATATATATATATAT
>MQRK01245550.1:15297-28684 GCA_001938485.1 Girardia tigrina
ATATATATATATATATATATATATATATATATATAGAAAGTAAGCTAAGAAAAAGAATGGAATAAAACTAAGATATATTTCTTAAAAAATTGAAAATTCTATTTTCAGTTGTTTTCACTTAATCCTTTTTTTAATGAAAATTATTTCTATAACTAAAATTTATTTCTATAACAATTTAAGTTTTTTAAACAAATATTTTCACGGAACTTTCACACTTTTTTTACACAAACCACTTTGGTTTTAAAACCAAATTTGGTTTTAAAGCAATTATATTTTAATTTAAAATTTATGAATTAATATCATTTTTGATTTGTTTAATATTTACATAAGCTTTACAAAATAATTTTCCAGTTTATTTATTAGTTTTCACATTAAATTTTACGTTTCATATAAAATTATATGTTGATACTGAATAAGTAAAAAGTCAACTCGTGAAAAAACCTTTATTCAAATACTTCTACATCTGCTCGAACTGTCGATTTAAACAAATGAATTTAATTTCGTCACTTTATCACATTATAATTTACTTTACTAATAAATCTATTTATTGGTTTTATGTTTAAGGTTAAAAATTAATTTTATATAAATTAATTTTCACGCTATTTTATAAAAACCTCATTTTAACATAATCTATAAATCTACTTTTCAAAATATAATTATTGAATTATTGATTAGATTTCAAATTCGAAAATTTTATGAACTCAAAAAAGCTCCTAACAAGGAAAAAACATAATTTTACTATGATATACTTGTTATTACGTTTACCAAACTCTCTTTATATAAAAAAAATTCTACTTAAAATAATAGTATTATTTTATATTTTTTAAATTTTATTTTAAAATATTTTATAAGAACAAATATTAGTTTTTATTTATAATTTAATGAGAAACGGAACAAATAATCCAGTCTTAGTAAACTCACTTCTTTGAGATTTTATTTTCAATGTGTGGACGACTATATTAGATTGTTTAAGTTGTATTAAATAGGTAATTTGTGGAACAAAGTTTTTCATTATTTGAAAATAAATGTTTCACGTTCGTTTTATAATTTTCTAAAAATCAATCCCAAAAGTTCGGGATCCCGGGATTGTAAAAACGACCGGGATTGAATTCCTTAATGCAACCCTTCAACTGAGTTTGTCGTTCTCACAATTCCTGCAGTTGCAGCCTCGTGCTGATTCCACTGTTCGACTTTAAAGAGTGATGAGCCACAAGCTACATTAAGATACCTCAAGCGGCAACCAACTGGATTTATTCCATCTCTAAATGCAAAATGGATGGAATAAAGCTGAAAAACACCATTGGTGCAAGTGCAATGGTTCCATCAGATACACAGGTCTTCGGGATCAAATTACCCCCAATTACCTCGGGATTAAGTGTCATCGAGATCAAGTGTCGTGGATTCGGTAAAGAATATGGATATTTCAAAAAAATATTTAACTCCGGTGAATATTATTATAATGGATGTAACAATTGAACATGAAATAACGTACGTACATCACGAATAAAACCACTTCTCAAAGGATTAATGACCTTTATAGAAATAAAATCAATGGCGGGCATTAGTCTGGCCACTAAATAAAATAAATCAATCTGATTTCGATGAGCAGCAGCGAGAAACAATATCAAAAGTATATTTTTTCATCAATAGTTGTAGATGAAATGGACATTAAGATTCCAGTATTTTCACACTCTGATCAGTCGATTGATGAAAAGCCATTTCTCTTTGGACAGGGACTTTCACATTGTTATCAGCTTGAGAATTCGATAAATGATAACACAATGAGGAGCAGCGTGAAACAATATCAAAAATATATTGTGAGGAATATTTTAAATTGTTTGAATGTGTGAATGTATGGATGCTGCATGTTGATTTAAGTATGTTGAATTTAGAATGGTGATTCTCCCACCCAGATGGAAATTGGTATTTTTTATTAAGTTTAAAGTGATTGACTATTCGAACATAATTAAAATAATCATTTGATAAGTTCATATTTTTAATTTCACAATTAAAATTAAGTTTAATAATTTTTAGTAAAATTTAAATTAAATGCATTTTTAATAATTTGATGTCATTTTTATTATTTTGGGATTTATTGAAAAATGGTAAAAATTATTATTTTTAATTAATAATTTTTATAAGTTAAATATTTTAAAAATGACTTAAAAATTGTTCGAATAATCATGATTAAAAACAGAAATAAGAAAACCAATTAGAACGATGACAAACGACAAAAGACCTTCTGAGAGTTGTAATGACTCTAAATGTAATTACAATAAAAATTCAAATGAGACTTGTTTAAATGTTCTTAATATATATCAAGAAAAATATAAATAAAAGAATAAATGCGTTTCCTTCACTTAAATTATAATTATACGAAAAATACAATTTGATAATTTCCATTGAGTAAATATCACTAATTATCATAAAATATATGCATAATAATCACTGTTCTTAATTATATAAATTGATTTCGTTGATGAAGTCCAAAAGAAGTAATTGATTAAATCTATTTTCCTTTGAATTCAAAATGTACATCCTTCTAACATCGTTATTTCCTTTTCGACTTCATGTTTTATTCTTTCTCTTTCAAACAAAAACAGAGCCTTTCTGAAGATGTCATGATTTACCGGACCATGGTTGGAGATGTCATTACTGATCTGCCAGATTTTATCAAACGCCGCTTCACTTTGATTTGGACAGGTGTTGTCGTAAAGTGCTTTAAACTGAATTCGAAAAAAATTTATCAGTTCCCATAAAAAGATTTTCCTTTTGATTTTATTTAATAAAATAAAATATAAAAACCCTTTAATAAACATCAATCAACGATTCTAGGACTTCTCATTACTGGATGATTTTTCACACCTTTAATATTAAATTAAATAAAAAAAATATGTCAAAAATTTAAACTACAGGATGCCCAGTAGAAAACCAAAGGATTTTATGAAACCAAAGTGTATTTAATTTAACATGTGATAAAGGCAAACAATTATATTTACATAAATAAGCGAAATATCAACCAATCATAGGCATTCAATCACGTCTTATTATATACTTAATTAAATAAATAAAATCATTTGGCTTTATTTATGTACATATAAATTTGTTTGTCTTTATCACGTGCTTAATTAGATACACTTCGGTTTTCTAGTGGGTACCATGTACTTAAATTTTTAAAACAGTTTTTTTTAAAAAACTAAAAATTAAAGTGATTTTATACAAACTTTTATTACGTATCATTTGTTTGCCTGTCTGTCTGGATGCATCAAATCTTTCGATCGAAAATTCACCCACTTCCCGTTCACCTAGCGACATGAAACTTTCAGGACTGATGTATTCTAGGTGACAATACACTTTTCCACTGTCACTGCTCATCTACCGCCTTTAGTTTGGCCGCAAAAAGTAATTAAAGTGTCTTTCTCATGTTTTCCTCAGTAGTAGGCTTTGAAAATTCAGTTAAAAAAATGTGGGAAGTTGGTGAAATAGATACAGAACCGCAAACATATGACAAATTATAAAAGCTTGTACACCAAAATTTCTTTTAGTATGATTATACTTATTTTTATTAAAATTAAATGTGCGATGAATGTCCGGTGATGAAATATCCAGACACCAAATAAACACACTCGGACAAAGAAAAATAAAGGCCTAAATTCTACATTGCAGTACCACTTGAGGACAAACAAATTTGAATTGAAAAATTGATTAAAAAGTGTTGTTTGTTACTTTCATTTTTATTTTTTACTAATGGACTACCTACTGTTGCCCGGGTAATAAAGACAATTTGTAATAAAAAATTACTGTACTTATCGGACTATAAACCGCGGTTTATATGAAAAAAAAGTATGAAAATTAAAAAAAATTGGTTAGACTTATACGCGTGTGCGACTGATATAAAAATAAAAACATCAATATACAAAAACAAAACCGATAATTTTATTTTAAGATTATTCGATTTCCTCGAATCCATCAAAATCTTCGTCATCTATTATTTCAAATGTTTCAAAAATGTGCAAAAATTCCGTTTGGATTTCTTGTAAATTTCCTCACTTACAATTTCAATTTCTGAATCATCATCACCTTCGATATTTTCATCATAAGTTTGAATCCCTGCTTTCTTAAATCCCTTTTTAATACACTTTTCTATTTTAATTTCTTCATTTGCATGATTTAAAATAAGTTTTTGATTCAAGTTTTCAAGTCACAAAAATATGCAACTTATACGCTGTTGAATTTAATTTTCAAAATTTTAAAAAAATGGGATGCGACTTATATGCGAGTGCGACTTATAATTCGATAAATACAGTAGTTAAAAAACAAAGATATCTGTAAAAAAATTTTTAATTGACATTTTAATCAAACTATACCTCAGCGGTAAGATAAGTACATCGCTAAGTTTACAAATTTAAAACCTTTCATTCGGAAACGATCCAGTTACCATAGCAGTAAATATTCGGTAAGTGACGTTTTGACGCGGATATTATTTTATTATAATCAGAAGATGATATTTTAATTAAAAATTAATTATTTTTTGTTTGGATATTATATATAGAAACTTATTTTTTAGATTTCAATATCTTTTTTGGTTTATTTGTAATTAGGTTTCAACTATATCATTATCAAAAGGTGATAAATTTTAAATTTACAATTTTTAATTTTAATAAATGATCAATTAAGTTAAAACATAAATAACACCATTTGAATTTTAATTTTTTATTGGAAAACATGTTTCGCCACTTTTGTGGCATCTTCAGTTCTGTATTTAAGTAAAAAGTTATTGTTTATATAGTAAGATGACCATTACATCACAATCTGTTACGTTAAAATACTCTAATATGATTGAACGAATCACTGCACATTTAAACTAAGTTTGCAAATCAACACTGCTTCAGTGCTTTCATAATTATGATCAGTTACTAATCAAAACCCAAAAATCATTATCATATACCCTCATCTGAGTTCCATGACAATTCAATTTAAATTTATTAATTAACATTTCATTTATATTAGTTTTTTAGCATGGATTAAATAAATATTTTATGAAGATTATTAAGTTTTTATTAAGTTGGACTATTTCATTTATTTTTTTCTTATATTTAACAATATTTTTCATTTTTAATGGTGATTTCAATATCGAATGTTGCATGTCTATTTTTATATTTTATTTGTTTGTTATGGGTTTTTTGAAAAATAAAAAAAGGTTTTAATACATGCACTTTGGTTATGCATGCATAATGTTTCAGGGTTGTCCCATTTTCTCTCTATAATAAATCAAATTGAAGTATAGCACCAGAGTTTTCCGTATAACAGCCCCTTCAAAGTTATATAAATATTTTAGGAGATGCTGTTATACGGAAAACTCCGGTACATTCAGAAAGATAGTCCCAATGGGTCCACAGTATTATCAAAATTAACATCAATTTTTATGAAGTCTCTTGGTTTTTGTCTCGAGATAATATATATATATATATATGGGGAGGGGATTTTAAACGCAAAACTCCAGTATATTACAAAAGTGTTTTGATTTATGCGTTTTATTTATTAATTTAATTATCATTAATAATTATTATTTACGTTTTCAAAAAACTAAAATTACAATTTAATTTTACTATTTTTCTGAATTTTTCCAAAAAATAAAAATAATATTTACTTTTATTTAAATATAAAACTATCAGTTTCATTATATAACAACAAAACACAAACTAATATAAATGACATTTAAGTTAATAAATTTAAATTTTAAATGATCATTGATTCAAATAATATTTACTTTTACTTAAATCTAAAAATAAGTTACCGTAAAAATGGGTTTCCGTATATAATTATATTTTTGTTTCCGTATACAAAACGAAAAAGTCATATAAATAATATTTTACAATTTAAAAATTAAAAATTGTAAAATGCAAATTTATCACCTTTTAATAATGATATATTGGGTTGACCAAAAAGTCATTGCGTTTTTTACTAAAATATTTATAATCAAAAAATGACATGGATGCACAAATATTTTTACACGATATACTGTCCATTATTTTGAATCACTTTCTTCCACCTTTCCGGTAGCTTCATTATTCCTGATTCATAAAACCTTTGCCTTTGTCGGCAAAAAAGCCATCTAGGAACGATTTTATGTCATCATCACTGCGAATGTTTTTCTGTTTAAGGAATTCTACAGTGATCTAAATAAGTGAAAATTTGATGGGGTCAAGTCTGGAGAATACGGTGAGTGCGGCAAAACCTCCCAACCCAGTGATAAGAGTTTCTGACGAGTGGTCAAACTTGTATGCGGTCTAGCGTTATCATGCTGAATTACAACTCCTTTTCGATTTGCAAATTCAGGACGTTCCTGTTGAATTGAATGAGCCACTTTCTCCAGCTGACCACAATATCTGTCTGAATTGATGGTTTCATTCCTCGGAAGGAGTTCAAAAAACACAATTCCTTTAAAATCTCACCAGACGGAAAGCATAACCTTCTTTTAGTGAATTTCTGCTTTTGGGATTGTTTTAGCAGGCTCACCACGTTTTGTCCATGATCGTCGGCGTTTCACATTGTTGTAAACAATCCATTTTTCGTCATCCGTAATCAAGCGCATCAAAAATGGATCATTTTGTTCTCGCTTCAAAAAGGAATCGCAAATGTCTATACGTTTCACCAAATGAATTTCTTTCAGTTCATGTGGTAACCATATATCGAGTTTACTGACGAATCCAAGTTTCTTTAAATGACTTCCAACACTTGATTTTGATATNTCCAGAGTCTCTGCAACTTCTCTTGTCGTCATATGTGGATTAGATTTGATCAGTGCTGTTATTTTGTCGCCATCAACTTCAACTGATCGACCGGAGCGTGGTGCATCTTTCAGATGAAATTTTTCAGAACGAAATTTAGAAAACTAGTATTGACACTGTCGAAGTTTTAAGGAGTCGCTACCATATACAAAATATATCTTCTTATGAACTTGCACAGCGGTTTTCTCTTTTCGGAAATAATGCAACAAAACATGACGAATATGCTCATTTTGATTTTCCATTTCGAATTGACGGTAAAGTAATAAATTAAAACAAAATCAATTAATATTTTGTATAAACATAGTCTGAAAATTAAGGTTTCAGAATATATAATTGAATTTAAATTTTATCACATCGTTTTATATTTTCAAACTTTTTATTAGGACGTACTCAAAAACGTAATGATATTTTGGCCAACCCAATAGTTAAAACCTAATTACAAAAAACCAAAAAAAATTACTGAAATCTAAAAAATAACAGTTTCCATGTATCATAACCAAACAAAAAATAATTAATTTTTAATAAAAATATCAGCTTTTGATAATAATAAAATAATATCCACGTCCAATCGTCCTGCTTCTGCAAATATCTAATGTCAATTTTAGTGGTTTTTTCGATGTGGAGTCCGATAAAAATGGTGCATGGACGTAAGTGTCATACAGAAAGAACCAGCATAACATGCAGGTCGTTCGGGTACCTAACCAGGCATGATACCATGCATAGTGGTCAAATTATATAGAAAAAGGAACATCGCCAACCTCGGTCCCGTGGCTTTATCTATTCAAATAATATTGAAATTTGAAGGCCAAGAAGTTCCGATTTGAATAAATGTAGGATTCTCTGAAATTCCAACCCAGGCCTGGACACTCCCGACCAAATTATAACGGGCAAATATCTGGATTTGCCGATCAATGGAGTTCCACTCTCAGTAAAACGATATACTGTTGGAATTGCTTCCTCAAGTGAGTCGAATGACATCCGTATTTATGCTTGATGGACAAGAGGAACCTTGAAAACTTTTTATATAATTCAAGAACGGTGTATCTTACCAAGTCATAATTAGTACAGAGATGACCGGCTTGCAATATAAGTTCTTTCGGTATGACTTATGCATTTCAATGATATTACGTTTTGAGGAGGCGTTAATGAAGGGAACTGACAATGAATGAGTTCCACTCGGAACAATGATCGTCGTCCTGACACAGATAGTTCGAGAACAAAGCAGTGAGAATAATCAAACTACCGGAAAGAGATGGATTTTCAAAGTAGACGCCATATAATTGTCACTGGTATCAAAACTCGTACATAGAAGAGACAAATCTTTATCTAGAAACCTTGATTAGTGAGCATTGAAAATCGAGCCGATCAACTAAGGTTCTTGATTATTGGATACATTATAAGAATAGAAGTTCTTCTGTTTCAAAGGATGTGTGTTTTGTTTTAGAATATGGTATTGATTTACATAACCCTGTGAAGTTTTGGTAATCTTTATTGATAATACATTATAATTCCTTAATTAACATTCTAATTAACATCACATTAAATTAAAATTCATTAATACTGGAAAGAGATATGGAAGACAACTTTGAGGTCAATAGTGAACCCTATAAATTATTTTTGCTACTTAGTGGTATAAAAAATGAAAATGAACGTTTAATTTTTTAAATGAAAAATTTTCAATTATATTAAGCACTTTAAAAACATTACACTTTGTGTTTGAAATTTGATAAAGATTGATTTAAAAAAGATAAAATTACTATTTTTACCTCCGCTTTAGATCTTGGGATAAGTAGATCCATCTCAGTGATCCCGTGCAGTGTCATGATGCTCGGATTAACAACGCACCGAGCTCCTCCTTCATCGCCGTAGCATGTCCTATCTGTTGCCTTCCTAATCTGGGGAGACATAAAATCATCCATCATATCCCTTCAGGTTATTGTTTTTTGTAATTAAATTTAATAAGATATTTCTATATAAAAGCTGCTCACATTTTATTTATATGTAATAAACAAGTGTAGATACAATGGAAGTTAATTTACAGACAATTTGAATAAACAACGTAACAAAAACGCCGGACACTTTCCCATAGAGTATCTGGGGACATTTGTTTACTTTCAGATTTAATCAATTTATGTAAAATGTTTTTTCGATTATCAAAACCATTTAGGAGTTTGGAATTATGATAAATATTTTGTGAAAGACAAACATGACAAGTGAATATTACAATAAAGGGAACTCTAACGTTCCTTTTCCATTTAAATTTTAAATATACACATCAATCTAATATATTATAAACTTAACTTAAACAGAAAACGTATTAAATTATAAAAGCACATTAAAACACTAATTTAATGATAAATAGATTGGAGAGACTTCCTCTAATCTCCGCATACGAGTTCGAAGGCAGAAGATTGAATAATGGGGGAAGTATTGAAAAATATAATGAATATATTAGGTTGTCAAGTATGAAATTTGTAGACATGATTACAATAAATTCAGATAGTTATAATCTGACAATCAATATTTTAAAAAATGGAAAACGCAGAAATTAGAACTATTATAAAGTACGTGGAATATCAGAATCAGAAACCATGCGAAACATCAATAGTGTATTCGGATACAATGCAGTCTCAAATATGTTAAGGAAATTCGTGAAAGGTAATTTGAACTTCAATAATGGTCACCCAGGAACGCAGATAGACAATGACGAACTGTAAGTAACTGTGGAGTCAAATCCAAAACAAAGTATTCATGATTTATTGCTAACGTTTTCTGTTACAAAGCAAACAATATTGAATCTCTCGTTCAAATTGATAAAGTGAAAAGGTTGAATAAGTAGATTCTACATGAGTTCAATGAAAAGAAAAAATAAAAGCGTTTGGATGCTTGCTTGATGATGTTTTCTCGTTATAAATATGATCAATTTTTGAATTGAATCATCACTTATGTTGAAACCTCGATACAATATCATAATCGCAAACGTTTAGCAAACTATGTTGACATGATTGAAGCACCAAAATATTGACCAAAGCACAAAATTCATCAAAAGAAGTTGATGGTGAGTGTTTGGTGGTATGCCGCAGGTGTAATCCATTATGACTTAATGAAACCTGATTCGTCATTCAAACCAAATGCCTACTGCAACCAATTTTAAGAAATGATACGGAGAGTCAAAGAAAAACAGCCGCGTTTTGTAAACAGGTCGACACCCATTTTGTTTTACGACAATCCAAAACCCCTTACTGCACTTAAGATCGCGACAAAACTACAGGAACTTAAGTTAGAACTTCTGCATCATCTTCCATGCTCACCATAACTAACCCCAACTGACTATCATTTCTTACTCAATTTCAACAAATTTACATAAATATTTGTATTGGTAAATCAACAATAAACTATGAGCTTAGTTCTACAAATTTCATACATGACGACCTAATAGTAAAAAGAAAGTAGAAAAGAATTTTCAAATTCAGTATTAAACAATTATTGGGAAAAAGTGACGAGTAAGACAGTTCAAGAATCAGAGAAAATTATCGGTTGATTATAAAACAAATTGTCTCTCAAAACTTAACGAAATTAGTTTCTTATCCCTAAACATTACTGTTTGGGATTCAAATATTATTATTATCTATATTAGAGTTATGTTTATCTATATTGAATTCCAAATCTCATAAGACTCGCTCTCTTTCATTTTGAAAACATTTATGTCGAAAACGTTTGTTGAACGAATGACAATCTGTGACATTTTATTCAGTTAATTTGTGTTAATTAAATATATATAAATTCATATGTGATGGATAATGTGTTAAAAAAGAATTATATAAAAAATATGTATATATATTTAAAAAAAAAATTCCGATTTGTTTAAATTTGCTCTGACAATAATGCGGGTTTTGAATTGTAATTCGATGATTGAAACGCATTTGAACTGTTTCTTAATGAAATATCAATTGCTATTTGTATCGATTTTAATTTCCGATTAAGCATCGTTTGTTTTCATGAAATAAAAATAAAAGTGATTGATCTTCAGTTTTCCTTTTGAAAATTTTAATTATATTATATAAAACGCGTTTCGTCTTTGAGTAAAATTTTGTTTTGCGAATATCAGACAATCACATGTTCTTTAGCACCAATGAGAGTTTTGTCTGGCCCTGTTTATTCTGGTGTCAAATTGATTATAAAAGCTTGTTTTCAAATCACATAATTCAGGGACTTAATCGACAGAATAATGATATAATTCTTGAAGTTCTTTCTAATTATTTATTGAAAATTGTAAAAATCACGAATTCTTATCGAAGCGTCAAAATTAAGCTGATGAAAAACCGAGTTAATAATCCTTGCGCGCCGGTTGAAATCGAACAATCGATTGATATCGATAAATTTATTCAAAATGGCGAACCAATGCTTTAATGGGCCCAACACGACAGCGGAAATTATCAACCGATGTGCGATGAAGCTACCTCCGTCCGATTCTCGGACCTGAGGGTCGGGCGGAACAATTACTAATCGTACACTCTCCTCAAAGTCAATAGAATTTGTTTGATTTGAAAAGTCGATACAGATTGAAAGGAGCACAATTCGAGAAGATAGAAGAAACAATAAAAGAATTAATCGAAAGAATGGGAAATTGAAAAATTGCAGTTTAAAAAAAATAAAAATACAGATTTTTTCGGCTAAACCTAAACTGATTCAAAATAATTTTTTCCGACAGTAAAGCTCAGATTTTCAAATAAAGTCACAACTCCCTGTTTCAAAAATTAATATCCATAATTAGCCCTTAGATATAAATATAAGAAAATATAAACGTTTATTTATATAATAAATGGCTATTCCAGTCGATCAAGAACGGCCTGTATTTCATGAACAAGGCGCATAAGTTATACTATCCAACTTAAAAGATTTTAAGATTTATTCGAAAAATAGTTTCGATATTTGTTAGTTTCAAATATTACTCTCAATTTTAGGCAAACAGGAACTCGATGTTCTAAAAATCGTTTAAAGTAATTTGCCATCTCTGAGTACGATAATTTTAGATTAATAGTCATTTGATTTTGAATAGAAATAGTTCAATTTTAGGCCTAGTTAAAATGCCAGCGTAATCATAATGAAAATAATAAAGATTTTAAAGTTCTTTTAAAAACTTTTTAACACAAATTATGAATTTTTTTCAAGTGTATGATGTAATAGTTTTCAACTATATAATTACAGTAGAACTCGGTTAATAGCACAACTTTTTAGACCGGAAAAAGTATGCTATAAACCGGCTAGTACTTTTACCCGAGCACGATTTTTTGAATACCACCTCAATAATAAAAGACAGTAAGTGTAACAACATATAGTAAAGTATAATATGAAATTACAATTTTACATTAAAATACATTTAATACATTAGCGCTAATAACAGCATCTCCTCAACCATCTTCACAAATTTCTAATTCGATTGCACCAACATTAAAATTGACGATTACTACAGGATCTCAGAGCTTTCCTCATTCTGATGTAGCACATACCGAAAGTCATTTGTTATGTCCAATGATTAAGTGCTTCAGGACAAGAAATTTTACATATTCCTCACACTGGCGTTTGTACACTTAATTCTAATAATGATTTTTTAACCGACAATGTAAACACAAATATTTTTGAATCAAATGATCACAATAAAAATACATTGGTTCGCGGAAGTTTGTAAAACACAACCAAAACCATACAAGCAGAGGAAAAAAATCAATTTAAAAAAGAAATAAACAATACCAGTGTCAGGGACAAAGTAGACACCGTTAATGGAAACGAAGAACCAAATAAAGATATTTTTTCCGATCTTTTGGTATTAATTAGAAATAAAATAAGCGATTCTTTTGAGGGCCTATATAAAATCATTGACCAACAGAAGCATTCTTTCGTCTTGGACATAAGGGGTACCAACACTTTAGTAAACCAGGAAAGAATAGGATTCTGGTCAGATAAATCACTAGAAGATTTGGAACTACTTTATACCAATAATAAGTTACTAGAGAATATAAAAAGAAAATTCGATCATTAACAATCAGAAAAAAAACAGACAGTTATTAGAAACCCAACGTTCCACTTTTAATAGGGGGGCTAATGTTATGACCAAGCTTTTTATAGTATATATAGTGTTTATTAAACTATAAGTAAACTTTCTCTCTTAAATAAAATCTTTACATGTTATATTTTTTAATACCATTAAAATACCCTATTTACTGGATTTTAAGCCTCGTCTTATACGCCGATATATACGGTAAAAAATGAAAAAATCGATAAAAAATGGATTGATTTGATGTTTTGTAATTAAAGCTATCTATATTATAAAAGCCCAAGTCACTGCCTGCCTGCTTCACTAACGCTCATATTATCTACTTACAATTGTAAGTAGATAATTATATTAATAATAATTCATATGGAAAATTCTGCTAATAATAATTTTCCATATGAATTATTATTTTTTTTTTGTTAGTAAGGCAGGCAGGCAGTGAGTGACTTGGGCTTTTATAATATAATTATAATAATTTTTTTTATAATATAATAATTATCGCGGTTACCATAGCATCGGTCGCGATTACCTTAGTTACGGTCGC
>MQRK01245553.1:27421-37740 GCA_001938485.1 Girardia tigrina
AAATTAGATTTTAAAAAAAAATTTACAAAAAACAATTAAGTGGAAAATCACTTTTCGATTTTAGCGCCCTTTCAGAGTGGCGCCCCGATGCCGTGCATCTTCTGCATCCACTGTTGAGCCGGGCCTACATATTAGAGATCAGCGAAATGATTAATAAAATAGTAAAAGTATAAATACTTATTTAAATTTCATGTTTAATAAATGTACTTTCCAGTTCTTAAATCTACAGTATTTTTATAATTTGGAAACTTCAATATGTGTTACTGAAATAGTAAAAACCGCGAATTTGGGCAAATAAAATAACACAAATGAGCATTTATTTCCAGCTTGCAACTTATAAATCGAATTTGATTGCAAGTTAAAAGAACAAGGAATGACTTAAAAGAGCTAAGAAAATATGTTTTGATTTTTAAAGAATTGATGAGCGGGTTGACCGACAGTGAGAGTGTCTGTCCGATTAACCAAAAGATGTAGGACCTATCACGCTAAAATTAATAATTATGATGAAGCTTAAAAAGGTTGAAGAAGAAAGCGAAAGTTTAAATTAGGAGCTGCGTTCAAATAATTTGTGTCTCAACTATGTTCAAGATGAATGCATAAATAAATCATCATAAATAAATTACAATCTCATCTGTCAGTGATAGCCTATCGAATCACATTTATAAAATGCAAGTACTTCAATGACAAGTATCAAGTTTAATGAAGTACAATGGGTGCTTTGAAGGCAAAGCTATCTTTAAACCACAAAATCAGGCAAACAAAATTTGAGTCATCAGTGACCGATTGCAAGATGCCAACTAGGACTGACGTTACTTGGAGAGTGAAGTCAATGAGTATTAAAATTAATTCCAAATAACTAACAATGTTGATGTGTATATTTATGAAGCTCAAACTAGATTTTTCAAGTTACCGAACACGAGCCGTTAAATGTCACAAATATTTCAAAGCATTACGCGACCGTAAGAGATAGCGGAAAGAATCAGTGATCAAGAATGTAGAGCTGCACGAGTCTGTCATACGAATGCAAGTATAAAAGGATAGTATAAAAAGACCGTTTAAAAGGATTAGAGCTCACAAGAACCCATGAAAGTATCTCTTACAAGTAAGAAAGGCGTGTTCTTGCAGCAATAGCGGAAGCCTTTCTAAAAAAACAACTTTGGCATCTCATTTTTGACAATTTTTCGTTTTAATAAATTATTTAACACGTTGACGGACAGTTGCGTCTATAGCCGTCAAGTTCAAGTATCAATTATATTAAATTTTATTCTACTGTCCGTCAACGTGTTAATAACTATTATTAATTATTATTTAACACAGAAAATATATCGTTTAGGCATATATTTTAAAAAAGGCATCAATGAACCTGTTTTAATGTATCACTTGTAGTAAATAGACACAAGGCGGGAATTTAAATTTTGAATTGGAGATTCTTCAAATAAAGAACAGGGCGGGACTTTGAATTGCTAATTTTCTAAATTTAGTCGATTTTTGGTACAAAATCATGTCAATATGTTTTACACTTTCCTGGCTAGCCTAGGCTAGTCCTGGTTATCTTAGGATAAGCTATATCATATCACGAATATTAGTATACAATCTATTGAAGTCATAAATGATTATGGTCAACATATTAATACTATGGAAATATATGAATATGAGCGATATATAGTCTGTTGTGTAATAGAAAGATGTACAATTGCGCAATTATTCTTTTATTTGACTGTGATGCTTTATGTTATATATATATCAATATATTACTAGAGGTAATTATACTATAAGACATGTATTACAAATATCTTCATCATTGAAAAAATGCATATATTACATGATTTTACATGAAAATCATGTATTTGTCTATGTTTTTCAGTAATTTATGTAAATTTTTATATATACATTCTTACAAAACCTATAAATAGTTTACACACTACATATAGATTATAGACTACCTAGACCTAGTTCATACATATAACTTTGCATTTACATTGCATTTACTTTGATGAATCAAGTTTCAGTGTGATATATAACCATAATATAATAATACAAATAGATAATAATATAATATATAACATGTAAAACACCATAGAAACATTTTAACTGTGTTGAATGTGTTGTGAATCACTATATGATCACAACTTGTGATCATATAGTATGTAACAATAATATATATATATATATATATATATATATATATATATATAATGTACTATATGTATATAAAAATAATATACTAATATTAATGGTTGATATGGTTATGATTCTTCAGTAAATAGTTGATGATACACATAGTGATTATATATAATATATAACAATAATATAATATATATGTAACACATGTATATTAAAATGTTCACTTTTTGAAAGGTTAATAAGGTAATGGTTGATACAATTAGGGTTACTTTTTATTGCTGTTAAGATATATTTGAAGGTTTTTATATACAAATTGCTGTTCATGAGATGATTTTTTGGTTTATGATATGATTGTTAAGGTATATTTGATGGCTGATGTAGTACTTTTAATGGTTGATAAAGTATATTTTATGGTTGATGATATGACTGATAAGGTGTATGGTAATTTTTATCGTTGATAGTATGGCTTTTAAGGTATTTTGATGGTTGATATGTCAATTTTGATGGTTGTTGAGGTAAATTTGATGGTTGATGGTATGGTTGATGAGGTATATTTGATAGTTGATATGGTAAATTTTGATGGTTGATGGTATGGTTGATGAGGTAGTTCTTATAGTATTTTATATATTATTCAGAATTTTCTGTATTTTTAACATTTTCAGTTATGGATTGATACAATGAATGCAATATGTTGCCATGATGGATGTATGACGATATCACCTTGGATACGCTCATGTTTTGAATGGTGGATACGATATTGGTTGATAACATAGTATAATATCATAATATAATGCATATCTATAATATTATATTTGCACACATAATGTACATATATTTGAAAGAGCACTAGGTATCGATTTTTTCAAAAATTTTGATATTGAATCTGACTATTCATATATAAGTTACTATCCATGTATTCAGACAGATTTTTGATATTTTGCTTGTTTCGTCTTTTATACCAAATGAGAATTCTCCCTCACTTTACACTATAAAACACAACATCTCAATAAACGATATGTGTGCGTTTTTTCGAGAATCTAAGATCATATTCCGGCTATTTACCTATGGGTTTCTCCCTAGGGTTTCATGTATTCAGACAGATTTTCGATATCTTATTACCTTCGTCCTTTATAACCTATGGGCATTCTTCCCACAGGGGACATTCTGCCCCATTTTAAACTATATTATATTAAAACATGAATATATTGCACTTTGCATAATTTTGAACTTATTGATTTTGCATACTTGCACTAAGCCTAGGTAGGCAGCACATGTGCAGTATTGATTTTTGCACTTTTTTTGTGTAATTTTGGTCGTTTTTACATGTTTTCGATATTTTTTATTTTTTCGATATTTTTATTTTTTGAAAAACCATGTGTTTTTCATGGTTTTTAAGGTAAGAATGATGGTTTCTAAGGTGTTTTCGATTGTTTTTATATATAATATTAAAAGGTTATGTATCATGGTAACGGTAACCAAGGTACTTGTTATTGATGATGAGGTACATTAGGTGATTTATGAGGTATTGTTTGGTGGTAAACAACATACATATATCATAGGAGTTTCAGATATATACGAAAAAATCGATTTTTAAGCCCGTTTTGAGAATTTCAGAAATGTTCGAAAAAATTATTTTATCAGCACTTTTTCGAAAATGTTGATATGGAATCTGAATGTACGTATATATGTTACTATTCAACTGCATCAGCACTTTTTTGATATTCTGCTTTCTTCTGACTCTAAAATCGATGTGCATGGAAGATTCAAAATGAAGTAATTAATTAAAAACATTTAAAAAACTGTATAAAAAAATTGATAAAAAAACATTTAATTTAATTATTATTGTGGAAAAGATTAATAGATTGTAAATTTAATTTAAAAATTTTGTTTGTATTAAATAATCAATTAGATGGTTATTGGTAACTGAAATTTTGAAAATAAAGTTTTAAAAAAGCGATTTAAGTTCTGATTTCTCGTTATCATTTGAAATTTAAAAAATGAACCGAAAATTTGATAGCAGAACTTGGTTATTTGTCACGTTGAAAACGAAAAAAAATACGATTCATTTCCATTATTTGATAAAATTGTGACTGATATTGTTAAAGTTGTCAATAAAATTGATGATAATCAAGGACAATCGGGTGATTTTTCTCTGCCTTTATTCGGCAAAAGCAATTCGATCGCCGATATTATTCAACGCGCCTAATTATACACCAATCGTCGATGTCAATGCGTCATTCACTGCTGAGACTAAAAGTTTGTAAAAATAATGGGCTTCAAAGGCGTAGATTTTGTGACGAATCGAAACTCGAATGCGAACAGTTCTTTTCAAATCTACAAGATATGATTGAAATTTTAATCAAACGTGACGAAACATTCATTTATGCTATCGGACAAATTATTCCGGTGGTGAAAAATGCAGCGAACTCGTTTGGTTTCAGGAGATTCATAATGGCACCCGATCAATATTACGAATTTGGTGTGAGGAGGATTGATTCTGTGTTGGAGGATCTGATTGGTGGGGGAGTTCGCGATGTCGGCGGCGCATTGGATGGTGATGTTTGTGCGGCGAGTCGCGTTCAGTGATACAGTTTCCGTGAGACGACGAACACATTCATTTTGGATAGTTCAGCATTGGAGAATTTGAGTCTAGTTTTGATGAGACCGATCGATTACGATATCAAGGTGTACGAGGCGTTCCTGTTCGCATGTGACGACAATAAAGACTGCTTGATCCACTCGCTCATCATCATCAACGTTGATGATCAGAACGATAAAAATCCGTGGATTTTAGTCCCGAAAAACGAGAAAACAATTTTCGAGAGTCATCCCGACAATAATGTCGTCATGAGAGTCGTGGTGTACACCGACGGATCGAGATATAAAAAAACGAAATACGAATTGGCACGAGGAACCAATCGGCAAATTTCCGTGTTCATTAAAATCGATCCAGATAATGGAGATATTATTTTGAATAAAAAATTGTCGGCAAAAACTAACGGGAAATTTTCTTTTAATGTATCGCCAGTTGACGCGAATAAATCGACAGCGAGTGATGTGTCGAGTGACACCGAGGTCGTCATTAATGTGAACGATATCAAAGATAATAAACCGAAGATTGAGATTATTAAGTCGAATCGGACGTCGGACAACTGGTCTGTGTCGATGATTAGGATTCGAGAAAACGAGCAGAGACAGAAGTTGGTGGAGATTAAAGTGACGGATGAGGATTTGAATGATAATGGCAAGGTGAATTGTGAATTGAAAGAATCATCGGTGTTGGAATTGAAGTCGATTGGCAGTAAAGATCTCGATTTGCCGGAAGATGAGGATGAAAAGAAAAAGTTTGAAGGAAAAGAAACAGATTTGCAGATATTCATAAAAACGCTTTCTGGCAAAACAATTGCCTTGGATGTGAAGAATCGAGAAACAATAAAACACATCAAAGCGAAAATTAAAAACAAGGAGCGAACTCCAAGTACCCAGCAAAAATTCACTGGGAAAGTTTTAAGAGATGAAATGTCAATAAAGGAGAGTAATATAACTAAGAATGCTACAATTCATCTTCCGCTTGTCCTTTATTGGAGGCATGGAAATGGATGAAGATGAATTAGACAGAAAAATGCTTTACTGAAGGAGTTCAAAGGATAAATTATTACAATTAAGAAGCAAGCTCGGACATGTGGAAATATCAACTGAAGAACTCAATAGAACGATGTTTTCGTATAACGAATGCTATATTGAAGTGCTGAAGTATTTCGAATCAATGGCAATTAATGCCAAACGGTTAAAGAAAAAAGAGTACAGCCAAATAATCGACAAGGAGTTGAGAAAATTAGAAGATCAAAATGAAGAGGTTCTGGCAGCTGCAAAGCAGAGATTTAACATCAATAATAAACAGATTAAAGAAGAGGGACGAGTTCAGATGGTGGAAGATAAAATCCAATAAAATTCCAACCGGTCACCTTACCCAAATTTTCTGGAAATGTGGGTGAGTATGAAAAATGGAAGCGAACTTTCGATGCATGTGTCAATTCCTCAAAGATGACAGATATTGCGAAGCAAATAATGTTGGATCAATGCCTTATTGGCGAACCAAAAGCATTGATCAAAAACATCGACATAAACCAAGAATCCTACAAAACGATATTGGCCAACTTGTACAAACGGTATGGGGGTGCTCAGAGGCAATACGCCAATTTAATGAGTGAAATAAATGAGTTCTTTCCAATGAAGGCAAATAATTTAAAGGATCTAGAATGTTTCGTAGGATTGTTGGAAGCTATTATTTCCAGATCAGAGAATAATAACAAGGAAGAGGAGATTGAAGGAGGATTACTATACATTAGTTTGTTGGCAAAATTACCTGAAGGTTTAGTCGAGCGTTGGGAGTGAACGCGCCTTTCAGAAGGAAAACCTCAGAATTTAACAGTTTTAAACGTTTGGCTGATAAATGGGGTAGAAATAAAGAGGACCGCTACGGAAGCCGTTCGTGGTATCTGCATATTTAATCCCAAAGATCGAAAGAAAGATATTCGAGAATTATGTAGTGGAAAAGCCTTGTTTCAAAAAGAAGAAAAAAGGGCAGCTCAACCAGAAAGCGAATTTGGAAGAACACTATGTTGGGATTTTCAAAAAGGAATTTGTGAAAGAGGAAATGCGTGCAGATACATACACGATTTAACAAAGGAAGAAAGTCCAATGAAATGCAAATATATTTAGAATCAGACAATTGTAGATTTGGGAGCAACTGTAGAAACCTACCCTCGAAAAAGGATGCTTTAAGTTCAGATCAAAATAAACACACGGAAAGTAAAGAAGAGCGAAAAGGCAAAAAACCCGAAGAAGAGTTTAATCAGATTCCGAGTGGTGGAACATTTGTCACTGATCTCATAGAGGAAAATGAATTCGGTGTCTTTGAGAACCATTCCCGTTTATCTAATAAATAAAGGAAATCGACTTAGAGTGAACCCGTTACTTGACGATGCTAGCACAAATTCCTTCATTAATAAAAATGAGGCTGACAAGTTGGGTTTAGTCGGAGAACGAAATGAAAATTCGAGTTTTGAATAGTACCAAATCAGTAAAAGCTGATAGAGTAAATGTTGAGCCGAATTCCACAAATGGATCGTTAAGACAAAGACTGAGTCTCTTAGTCGTTGATGACGTAACGGGAGACTTAAAAGTGTGTGATTGAGAAAAAATAAAATACAAATGGCCACACTTGAGGGACATTCCGTTTAGAAATTTCGGAAATCAGAATCAGGTTGACAGGCTATTAGGAGCAGATTATTTAAATCTGCAATATTCTACGAAAGTAGTTAAAGGACGATTAAATGAACCAATAGCTCGATTGACACCGCTCGGGTGGACCTGCGTTGGTAAAGTTTCGACAGAGGGAAGTCATAAAAGGAGCAACTTTATGATGTGCTTCTTTACTGGAGAGAGACAGCATAAGTTACAGGAATCAAGCGAGGCAAGTCGATTCAGGGCACATAATCGTGAACGACAGTTCAGAAAAGATCGAGTCAAAGGAGAAGATTATAATCGAGTCAAATATTTCAAGGGTCCATCAGGTGGTGGCTTTAATCGATTTTCAAGTGCTCCTCCGTACAGTAATAAAAATGATTTTGAAAACAACAAAATGGGTTACTTGGATGAAAATTGTAAAAATCGAGAATACAGAGGACGAGATTGTTTTATGGAAGAAAGAGGATTACTTAGAGATCGATGTGATTACCGACGACCAAGAGACAATGATCGAGGCAAAAATGCTAACGAAGGATTTTTTAACAATACGCCATTCGACAACCGTGAAATGCCTATTACTGAAAAACAGCCGGATTCATACAAAGATTATGACGAGGCATTAGGCAACAATGGAGCAAATTATGAACCGAATGTTGTGGAATATGAAACTATTAATTTGACAAAATCGAGTTGGGGAGAAATTGAAGTGAAAATAAGAACCACTAAAATTAAAGTCCTCGGAAAGTGGAAGGCTCGCCATGGGAAAGATCGGCTAATGAATCAGAATAGTAAAGAAATTCAAAAAGCAAATGATGGTCCATATGTTTTCAGTGGAACAAAGGATAACAGATGTTGAGTGGTAGATATCGAAATCGATGGGATACTGAAAAGACGAGCAATTCAGCAAATATGTAAAATTGATCATTAGAACGACATATTCCTGAAAAAGAATTTAACGAACGAGATGAAGAAATTTCCAGAATAGAAGGTCATGGCGAGGAGAATGTGAGTGTTCATGGCGAAAAAAGTTTGAGTGTTCGTGGCGAGTTGAGTGCGAGTGGTTGTCACAAGGATGGTATGGGTGGATGCGTTGAGAAGAATATTAACGGGACGAGCGAGGAGACAGCGACCATAGATGGTTAACAGAGTCAGGACAATTATGATAATTAATTGCTTGATGCGAGGGAGAAATGGAAGATTCAAAATGAAGTAATTAATTAAAAACATTTAAAAAACTGTATAAAAAATTTGATAAAAAAACATTTAATTTTATTATTATTGTGGAAAAAAATTAATAGATTGCAAATTTAATTTAAAAATTTTTTGTTTGTTTTAGAATAATCAATTTGATCGTTATTTGTAACTGAAATTTTGAAAATAAAGTTTTAAAAAAGTGATTTAAGTTCTGATTTCTCGTTATCATTTGAAATTTAAAAAATGAACCGAAAAGTTCATTTTGTGTAAATTCGCACATTATGTTAATTATAAGGAAAAGTAATCAAGATATGAAATTTTTAATTGCATATTAAGATAGAAAATCAAAATGTGCATCAAACACATGATATTGATTTTTGACACTAGCACTTTTGTAAAATTTTATGTATGGATTTTTACACTTTTGCACGTGTGCAAATTAAAAAGCACTGTGTTAGCACATTAAAAATGTACGGCACAATGTGAACTATCGATTAGCACTTTAAAAATATCGATTAGCACTTTTTTCCTCGGTTGCTAAGGAAAGGGTCACGGTTGCTATGGATACGGTAACCGTTACCATGGGTACAACCACCTTGAATCAATGTTTCCGTTGCTAATGAAAAACTTTCTTGGTTACAGTTGTTATGGTAACTAAGACCTTTGTTACGGTTACCAAGTGAACTGGAACCCTTGCTAAGGTGATTGGAACCATTGCATTTGTACTGGGAACCAATCAAAAGTGTTTCCAAGGCACCGGGGACAATTCGGTTGCTAAGGTAACCGGAACAGTTGCTAAGGAGATCGGAACCGTTTCTAGGGTGATCGGGACCGTTGCTATGGTAATGGGAACCGTTACCATGGTAACTGTAACCGTTGCCATGGCAACGGGTGACCCCCTCCGGTGGGGTTCAATTATTGATAGAGAGCGAACATAAATTTCCCCTCTACCGTTTCATGATTTTGTCGAATAGATTCGACACATACATTTTTCTTCCCTGGCACACCAATACAATCCGATCGATTTTTCTCTACGAATCAAAGAAACCCTCCCAGCTGTTTTAATTATGACTGGATAAGCCATAATCTATTTAAATTGGGTTTTTGTCTGGGGAACATCATTGTTCACCAGAATACAAATTTAATTTATTAATTATTTTATTATTTTAATACTTTTATACTTCAGTATAAATAAGTTAAAAAGAAATAATTTAAATAAAAATTAAATTTTAAAAAGCAATGGGTAAAAAACCAAAAGCAAAGTAAATTATCAGTGATTGACATTCATTTGTTCGTTTATAGATTTTCTTGATCTAAATTTGAATCTTGAGATTCGGAATGAAGGATTTAAAATAAATAATGATCACAAGATATAATAAAATAATAATTTATATTCCAAAAAGATTTTAATCATAAAATTAAAATATTTTTGTGCCAATTCATAAATAATTTGTCAAACAACTTTTAGAAATGACTGCTTTATGGTGCAACTAATAAACTTAAAGAAACAGTATTATTTTTGTACGTATTATTTTTAAACTCATATCAACATCATTTGATTGACTAAAATTTAAAAAATGCTTTAATTGAAAATAAAAGGGTATCACGTCAAAACGCCGCGGGTAAAACGCTGCGGACAAAAACGCCGCGTGACAAAAACGCCGCATGACAAAAACGCCGCATGACAAAAACGCCGCCGTTTCGACGCTGGGACATTTCAACGCCAGAAATTAGGAATTTTAGGAATAAAA
>MQRK01245560.1:0-13463 GCA_001938485.1 Girardia tigrina
CAAGATGGAGGTAGACAAGTGGTTGAGACAGCAGTTGGCATACAGTCTCAACAAACCATTATTGAAGAGATTCCCGACGAGGAGGTACTTATCGAAGTCAGTGAATTGGATCTGGCAGAAGTATTTAATGGAGATGATTCCATATGCGAAAATCAATAAGGGGTACAGATATATTCTGACCTGTATTGATGTTTTCAGTAGATATGCTCGTGCTGTACCTGTAAAGAGAAAAACAGCCAAAGACATGGCTGTTGCAATTCAAACAATGATGAAAAGTGTTCAGCCTAAATTTATACAAACTGATTTAGGTAATGAATTCTACAATAGTAAAGTGAAGGCAATATTCGATAAGTATGGAATCAAACATTATTCAGTGTTTTCAGCATATAAGGCATGTATTATTGAACAATTCAATCGCACATTGAGAGGAAAGATTACAAAATATGTAACGCATATTGGTAAAAAAGTATGGTATACGGTTCTGCCTAAACTTATCAAGGGGTATAATAATATACCACATCGAGGCTTGAATGGCCTTTGTCCCGTGGATGTTACTAATGTCATGTACAGTGCATTACAGAGTGATGCGAAGAAATATGAGAAACCTAAATATAAAATTAGTGACTATGTTCGTATCAGTAAAGGGAGCACAACACATTTTATCAAGAACTTTAACAATAATTGGAGTGATGAAGTTTTTCGAATAAGTGGAATAAATACAGGACAAATGCCTGTAATGTATGAGATTATAGATGATGATGATAGTGTTGTTCAAGGTAAGTTATATACACAGGAATTACAGGTTCTTCCTGAAAAGCCCAATGTAGAGAAAAAAAAGCCCGAGTTGAGAAAATCATCAAATCCAAGGGTAGTGGGGAAAATAAACAATATTTAGTTAAATGGTATGGGTATAAAAATCCCAGTTGGATTACATCTAAAGATATAATGAAAAATTAATGAAGTATTAACATGATTTGAGAAGTGAGTATTAATTCATTAAAATATATAAACGAAATCAAGAACATTTCGAGAACATTCTTGATTGATGGATTCATTTTATATGGTATTACCTAGCAATAGTTATCCGGATACTCAACCAGACAATAAAGCAAGCAAATTCATTGTAGACTTTGAGAATAGTATTAACCTGACAGGGGTATGGCAGGTAGCCATGACAGATGTATTGATTTATTACACTCCTGCAACAATACGAAAGGATACTTATATAAATTATTTATACAATTTCAATGGTATAACAACTGAAACTGTTTCAATATCACGCAAAGGAATGATATTGGAAATGAAACCTCACATCTTAAAATGGGTATCGATAAGTATCTATAAGAAAAGATTATACATAAAATCAAAATATGTTTTTGAGGTTTTATTTAAGCATCAAAAGGAAGCCCATGAATGGGGTTTCAAGTCGAAATTTAATTCTGTATTAAATGACCAAACCGAATATATATCATATTCAGCTAATGAACTTTTAGAACAAAATGTTTTGAATACAACGCTTTCCATAAATGTTCAAGTTGAAAATGGTTCCATTTGGGAAACATTTGTATTTAAAGAGGATATAAATGTAAACAGTTGTGAGAAAGTTGAAAGTCATCTCAAAGCCCAATGTCAAAAAGTATTCAAGACCATCAAATTGGAAGAAAATAATATTTTATCATTCACATTCCAAGATTATATACAGAAAGCTGTTTTTGATAAACATTTAGCAATGGTTTTAGGTTTTACAAAAACCGAATTCAATCTCAAGGATGATAAAGGTGTATTCCCAATAAAATTGAATAATGCCTTCAATCAAATATACATCTATTCTAGTATTGTAGAGCAAATAATAGTTGAATCAGATCGAGTACCTCTTTTAAATGTGTTTGGATAGATGCTTCAAAACACAAGCATTGAGAACCAGTATATTTTGCACCAGCTGTTCCCATGTATTTACCTATTTCATCCTCATATATAAATAAAATTGAAGTTAATATTCGTGATGATAGTGGGAGACCTATTGAGCTTAGTTTTGGAGCAAAAACTATATTAACTTTACATTTCAAGAAAATACATGATTGATAGAGAAGTGAGTATTACTTCATTAAAATGGTTACATGACATTTAAACACACGACAGATAATCACACGACACTTAAACACAGATATTTAAACACGCGTCAGATAAACACGGTGATATATAATCACAACGACATTTAAACACATGCCAGATAAACACACGACATTTAATCACGAAATTTGTGTTTTTTTAAACGATAATAAAAAATTGATTATTGCATGAAATAGTTTATATTGTTTACTGTTTTATAAAGAATATATTTGAGTTTGATTTGCCCGAAACAGAAAAATGATAATCACTATACAACATTTGTATTGGTTATTAGAAAATAAAACATAGATAATGTAAGAGAGTGTTGTTGTTAATTTTTTAATTTTCAGAAATAAGAATTTTGGTTTTTAAAAATTTCGAATTATAATCGAAATTAAAAAAATAAAAGAAAATGGAATTAAAAAAAGAAAATAAAAAAAGAAAATTTGTTTAAATAACAAATTTAAACTGTTGTAGATTAATAAATTTTGCAAGTTTTTAATTTGTTTGATTTAGAATGGAAGATAATTCCCAACCTAACATGTTAGCAGCGCTAGCTGATTCAATCACGAACCGACTGATTCCCGTCATGTTCCAGATCGGAGAAGACTTTGAGAAATTTATTTCTCGCTGCAGAAGATATTTTGAAGCAGCGGAAATTAATCAAAAGAAATAGCAAATATGTATTTACTCCATGATACATGAAGATCTCTTGGAAGCATATGAGAACACAGCTGGTAAAGCTGATAATTTTGAGGATCGGCTAAGACTAGCGTTTGAAAAGCCGAGTGCAGCCGCGACGGATTGGGAAAAACTGTTGAGTTATCGTAAAGGTGCTGATAACGCACAGACTTTTTTCAAAAAGGTAGACCGATTGGTAAAAAATGCGTTGTCGCATAGACTCGAGGAAGAAGAGCTAAAAGCTCAAATGTTAATTCATTGCATTGATGATGAATATGTTGTTCGTGAAATTAAATTACGGAAATTAAAGAGTGTCAAGAAAATATCTGAGTTCGTTGCACTCGTAGACGAAATAAACCACGAAAAGAAGAGCAGGATCAATGCTGTCCGAAGTTATCGAGAGGTTGTTCAAAACAGCAGGGCTCCTGAGGTAACTAAAAAATGGGTAAATCAGAGTCAGCCGAGAAAACAACTCCCAAGAGAGGAATCAACCGAGTCCAAATGTTATACTTGTCATCAACCAGGACATTTTAGCTGAAACTGCCAACAAAGAAGACCTGTGCAGTGTTGGAATTGTAAAGAGACTGGGTACATCAGTCGAAACTGTCCTAACAGACAGTCATTGGTTTGTTTCTTGTGCGGAAAAAAGGGACATAGGCGAACTCAATGTCCAGCGATACGCTGTGAAAAATGTGGCCGGAATGGGCATCTAGCAGCGGCATGTTTAGTGAACTCTGGTAGACAGAATAATGGTTACGACAATGGAAGATCGAGAATGCAGTATAATGATCGGAAATTTAAAATCAACACAATGAACGAAGATGAAGAACGCACATTTGATGGGTATTGGGCCTTGAATTTACGATTGTTTTGGGGACAATTATAAATTAGCCGCCAAAAACTATTAAGAACAGAGAACACGTTCTTTATATCCCTGTATATATGTGCTGCATAGACACACACAGGCTGCAAAAAATGACTTCGACAATGGAAGTAGACTGCATCTTTAGTGTTGTATTTAATCATTTATAATTGTGTTCCATTTTGCTTACCCATCATAATGTGGACTCCATCAAAGGACTGTCACTTTACATGCTGGCATTGAACTTCAAGATTTCCCAATGCGAACAGAATCCCTTCTTTTATTGTAGTTGCCTCTGTATTTTCCAACTTCTATAAACTTATAAAGATTTCTTTTGGCTCACCCTTAAGGTCAAGATAACAAAGACAAACTGACAGAGTCGTTCTTCCTCGCAGATCAGTCGCCTCATTGTCCATGACAGACAGATAGGCCAAACCTATTTTGAATGGTTGCAGTTGGATTTTTAAAAAGACTTGTATGTGTTCTTCGAAAGCAACAGGAAACTCACTAGGAATGTAGTGCGACATAAAAGTAGCACTTTTTATGGACGGAGCTCCTGCCATTGCTTCATGTACCATTTAGCTCAGTACACAGATCCAGCAGTCTGCCATACTTTTTGGTGTGCTTTATATCCTCTTTACCAAGTCAATATGCTTCCTTTAAATATTCTACTAGACGATCTTGGTTCTCTTGCATTACTGATTCACTTGTTATGTGATATTGATTGAAAACAGTTCCATGAACTCGAGAGTCTTCTTTGGCTACATAGAAGCATGTTGTTTTACGATGCTCCTCAGATTCGGCATGTTTTAGTAATGTTTTGTTTTTGGAAGAACATACTGTAGCCTTCTTTAAATTAGTAAAGGGTTGACTGATAAAAGTTCCGTTAGAACCTTTTGGGAGAGATTGCTCTTTATAATATTCTTTACAAAACACACAGTAGTTATCCGTAGTTAACCATGAATGCTCATCACTGTATTTTAGAGGTTTCCGCTTCTTTGGTGGTGGTTCAACAGGAACGTTATCAAAATTGATAGGATCATCAGGGAAGTCACTGAAACTTGAGTTTGTTTGGTATATGAGCTATAATCTAAAATTGCAGGGATTTTAGCAAAATAATTAAGTAGACATGTGGCAGGTCACTTATTGGAAGTCATAGATAGTGTATCACTGTATCTGTGTAAATAAATCTAATACTGAAGTTAACCCTGAGGATAGACAATGCAGTACAGTTGCTTCTTTTCACAATAGTGGTGGAAGGCGGTGGATGATAAACTACTGTCGCTTTCAGTTAATATAAACTTTTTGGTTCTTGATTGTAAATTATATACAGTCGTTTTCAATTAAGCTTTCGATATTTCAGCTTTCGATAGCGAATTTAACATTTGGATGTTTATTACTAAATATGGCTTATAATTGGAAAATTTTGGGGGGAATGTTTCCCCCCCCCCGTACGGAGCTGAAAGAAACACTGAATGAATGGCATTGGTCGTATATATGTCTCCTGACTCTTCCGACATTTAAATATTGAAAAAAAATGAGACTAAATGAAAATAATTTATTTTATTACACTTTGGAATTTTCGAACAAATTTCTGTTATTTAAACAACCTTTTTAATTTGAGAATATTTTTTCGTAATTCTATTTTTAACCGTTTATTATAAATATAGATATGGATATAGGTATAGATATTTAATAATACTTATAATTATTTAAATGTTGATTGTTGGGAGCGTTGTTGAGTTCATAAAATTTTTGAATTTACAATCTGATCAAATTAATAATTAAACAATTAAATTCCGTAAAATATTGCTATGGATATGTTAAAATAAAATTTAATGTAAAAATTAATTTATGTAAGAAATAAAATAAATTTTTCGGTAGGTTTATTTAAAGATTTATGAAAAGATTTATTATAAAGTAAAAAAGTTAATTTAAATTTTGATGAAAATATTTAATTGACATAAAATAATAAGGAGTATAACATTTTGTTTGCGAAATAAACTAAACTATTTTTTGTAACTTTTGTTTATTCAATTAAATCGACGTAAATTAAAATGTGATTTTAATTTTATTTTGGAAAATTTAATTATTATTGGAAATATTAATTTTATTTTATGTAAAAAAGAAGTCAATTTAAAAACGAAAATCGCGATTTAATTTTATTTTCAAAGCATTATTTTATTAAATTAAAATTTTAAATTTATTTTATTATATTAAAATTTTTAAACTATTATGAAAGCGAAATGAAAATGCTATTTTAAAAAAATGGAGAAATATAATTGAGAAACAGTTATATTTCTGTTATTTAAACAACCTTTTTAATTTGAGAATATTTTTTCGTAATTCTATTTTTAACCGTTTATACATTCTTAGCTTCAAATGTATAAAAACATTTCAAATACATTCCAGAATCGTGCATATTGATAAATTGTTGTCTGTTGATTAAAATTATTCTTTAAAATCAGAACAAAACATTTAAATTGATTCCAAATAGAATTTCATCAAGAGCACAATATTCCACATTTGCATGTAGAAGTATGCATAATAATGAGAGAAAATAACAAATGTACAATAAAATTGAAATTTAATAAAAAATGAAACAAAATCTTTGTGACAAAATTTTGGTAAATTCACTTTATAATTTAAAAAAAAATCATAAAATTTTAATTCGTACTAGATAAAATAACCCTATCTATATTTATATCTATTCTTATTTATAATGGTTTTTATAAAAAGAAAGTGCAAAAGTTCCTCGGAAATATTTGTTTAAAAAACTTAAATTGTTATAGAAATAAATTTTTGTGTTCATGATAATGTCTTTTGAGCAAGAACCCAATATTGATAATTATAATATCTTATAAATTTTTCAGAAAGTATTTTCATTTATAAAAATTATTTTCAATAAAATTCTGATTTTAAATATTTTAGATATTTCTAATTTTCATATATTCAAAAACTTATGGATTCATGTTGCTTGTGTGCAGTGCTTTTGATTTTTTTGTTTCTATATATTTTATTATGTTGATATAGTGGTTAAAAAAAGTTAAATGATTTGGAACCACCGCTTTTCAACAAAATGATTGATTTATGTACTAAATTGTGGTTTGAATTATTAAAAAATAAAGTGTCTGTAATGAGTGGTTAGGTAATGAGGATACTATTAGAATTAAGTACTTAAGCTGTTCCATTTATTTTTAATAATTAATAATACAAGCACGTTAATGGAGTAAGAATGTGGTCTCCATTAGTTCTGAAAATAGCCTTAAATTATATTCAAAGTTAGAAGAACAAATTTAATTATTTTAAATTAAGCATCTCATTATTTTACAGGAGAAATGTTGATGACATCTTTTTGATTTTTGCAAATAAACTCCATAGAGATTATTATTATAAAATTCCTGAAGGAACGTCTTGTGAGCATAAGAATTACTAATAAAACTCAATCATCAAACAAAATTTAATTTTTAGATGTAATAATTTAAATAAACTTGAATGCCTATGAAACTGAAGTATTTCAAAAGAGTACTGCCACTGAATTGAACTATCGTATTAGGAGTTTCTGAGATCGAAATTACAATAGAAATATGGTAAAACGATTAATTCATAGAATTTTGAACTTATCATCTACTAATTGTGATGTGGTTAAGAGTTTTGTTGACCTTAAAATTTAGAAGGAAATTTATTTAATCTATTAGATACTGTTGAAAACAATAAACTATGATTGGAATACTAATATAATAAGGTACAACGAACTGGATACCATCCTGAATCATGAATAATTATATCATATAGTTAAGTAATCTAGGACTAATCATTAGTTCTTCAGGGACCTAGGATCATGGAAACTGCAAAAAGGTTATAGTAAATACTGACGATTGAAACTAATCAGTGGATGTTTTTGTTGCCTGCTCTTTTACCAAGCTGTCTAGTAGGTAGATGTTCAAAAAAGGTGACCATGTCCGCAAATTAGAAGCATTACACAATTTCTGTATTTAACCTATTCTGAACATCAGTAAATCAAAATTAATGAGACTTTTGCTCAATGACGATCAGATCGATTCATTCTATTGATGTTGTTATCCAAAGCCATATTTCTTTCATCGACCTCTTATCAACCACTAATGATTCAGAGATGATTGTGTGAGTCATGAACTCCTTCATATCAGGATCAAAGGAGATTAGTATGAGAAAAAAACAACATCCACCAGAAAACATCTGGATAGAATTGGAATGGTTTTCTGAACACACTACCTCCAATAATAATTTGCTCAGGATAATTATACAAGACAAAACTAATCTCCAAAAAACAGAAAGAATTAATTCGCTGAAATAGAATCAATACATAGTAGATCAGTCTTCAAATAAACCCTGAAAAACTTAGTAAAATGATAGAAAAGCTGTTTCAAAGAATTTCTAGTTCCTCAGTTCCTACAGGACAGCTGAGTAAAAGAGTATGCAACAAAAAACATCAACAAGCAAAGACAAAATCAGACGGAAACAGAAATGCAGATTCCAAGATGATCAAGCTACTCAAACAATTTTTCGAGTACATTTCACAGTGAAAGTAACTAAGACAGAAACTTGAAGGCAAAAGCAGAGAAGCACTTGGATATCAAAATTACCGATATACATGTAAGAAAAACGCTCAGATGTCAATTTTAGGGTTATGATTAGAAGCTTCGTAGTTGGTCATTCCTGATAAAAAGTTTAAAGCTGCAAAATTGACGCTTCCGAAGGATTAAATTATGTATGAATTTAAAATTGTGGCCCTCCGATGTTCCAAGATGTTCGGCTGTCACACATAATCGACAACCCTGTTAAATCAACCTCTACATGAATAAAAAGTGAATACATTTGAATAGAATAAGCAAATAAAGTAGAAATTAATTGAATAAATAAACATTTTAGTAATTAATTTAATCGACATAATAATACATTATTATAATAATTTTACTATTTCTTGCACCTTTTTTGCCTTTGAATTCCTCACAAAATCCCGTATTCAAAACAGCACATTCAAAATCATCCCAATATCCGTCATCAAAGTAACCTAACTGTATGCACTCCTGATAGCCATGATTTGGCTCTCCGGGACTCCAATTCCTCAATGATATTCACATTTACTAAATAATCTTTGAAACAAAATATTTACGTGTAGTTAAGTAGTTTTCCATTTGAGTCATGACAAATGTCATTTTGCACTCTTTCATTTCCATTAATAAAATATCGACCCAAATTATTTGTAACAGAGATGCCGAATACGTGCATCTTGATACATAAAATATTGAATGAAAAATAATATAATTAACAAACATTAACATCGTAGTTTGGAATGATTACTAGATCCATTCCTTTTTGTCTACAGTGTGCAAGGATGTCGTCATAACGGTATCGCTCTGACAAAACATGATAATCTGTTTACATAATTATTATTGATAAATAATAATTATATGTATTGATAAATAAAATTTTTAAATAAACTTTAATAGATTTTATCGAGCAAAGGGGGCACTGTCAAATTTCAAACAACCGGTTCGATAATATTTCGAAGCAAAAACCGGTAAATGAGTACATTGCCTTCATTTACTTTTGTACAGTATAAATACAGTCAGGTGCAGAAGTTTGTGAACACTTGTTTCTATACTGCTTTTTACAATGCTGGAGTTACACAGAACGCCCTTCTTTCTGCATGATGGAGCACCTTGCCACAACGTTGAGGCTGTTTGAGAGTGGTTAGCGCAGTCAGGCTTCAAAATTCTTGGTCATTGACCAGGCAACTACCGGATCTCAATCCGATTGAGAATGCCTGGACCCAGGTGAAGAAACAGGTTGTTGCCATGCACCCAAATTCCCCGCAAGACATGATCAAAGCAGTGGAAACTCTTTGGCCTCAAAAATTGCCACCAGACTATTGTAAAAAATTATTTTGGTGTGCTTTTGTCAATATAATTGCAGTTGCATGCAAAAGACAATTTAACAACAAGCGTTTACAAACTTTTGCACCTGACTGTATATAATATACATAATTAATATACTGTGTTAAAATTTATATAACAAACACAACATGTATTGCACAAAATAAATTAGATTTTCAAACATTTTCTTACTAATTACGTTTACTCGTACATCTGTATCTGATAAAACGGTTTCCTTGATATGTTGTACCTTAACTTTAAAACTTGGTCGGCCCCGTATCTTATCGTTCAAAACATTTTTTTCTGTCTTCCATTCATCTATGGACGTCATTTTAATTTCTTCTTTCATATCTCTTTCTCCAGTTGGTTCTACTAAACTTTCTCTGGTCTCATCTCCACAGATTTCATTCTTTACAAATTTTAATATTTTATCCTTCACACTTGCTTAATTTTTATTTACCTTTTTACAATGTGTATCACTACGTCTATAATATCAATTAAGTTACGATTATAAATACTGATAGTATTATTCCATTATACATAACAACATTTTATGAGTGAAAGGTGTGTTTAAATTACTTCCGTGACTTTCAAAACTTCTGCCTAGGCGTTGTCCTTTCATTGGCCATTTTCTATGATTTATTAATCACATCCTTCTTCAATGTTTTCAAAGAATTTTCGGTTACTAATTCACCTCCTGTATTCTCTATTTTATACGGCTCTAGGTTGTACCCCTTACTATGTAAATATTTTGCCACCTTGTTCGTGCACTTAATCTTGTATAATATTCATTTTCTGAATGCCTACTTTTTTGACAACTCTTGAATTTAACGTGTTCCTGTTTTCCACAGCCATACCATCTGACAGGCCTTTTTTTCTGTGCAAATTCATATATTTTTTTCTTTCTAAATCAAAAACATCTGCTTGATTGGTACTGTGTACCACTTTTGCTTGAGTTGTTTCCCTCAATCCAGTTTCGATCTGTTACCCATTTCTCTTTGGAACATCAAATATTATTTATGTTACCAAATCTTGTTCATATATATTTCCTTTCCTTGTCACTACATTTCTGTAATTTTGAACACTGTTTTGTATAGCGTTTGTATCAATGGCTATCCGGATTGGTAGCTTGAAGATCTGTTTTGTCTTCCGTTGTCTCTTACTACATTCACAACTTTTGTCAAACTTTTTCCGCCAAGTACTACGCTTACCTTTTCTTTTATTTCCTCTAAATCTTTCACTTTGTTTAGTCTTATTTTCTTTTTTAAAGCTCTTTCGTCCCATCAATGCATAATATTAACATGACAAGAAAGTTTTTTCCGTTAATATCCACTTCTAAATACGAAAGAAAATTACCATTCTAATGCTATTTTTGGTTAATTCCTGTTTATAAATATTTTATTGCAAAAAAATCAATCGATATATATATATATATCTTAATTTGTGTCATATGATCATTTTTCATATTGGATTTAAAAGGTTGTCGGTAAAAATAGAGTTTTCAAAATCTAACAGTCGATTCTATGCATACGTTGAGTGGAAAATTGGAACGACTGCAGCTAAAACCTATAGAAAGTTGTTCAATGCCTTCCCTGATAATTGCCCAACGGAACGCACAATAAGAAACTGGTTCTCTGATTTTACCTCAGGCAAGCGGCTATCGTTGGACGATCACCCACGAAGTGGACGTCCTTCAGCAACAACAACTGATGATTTGATTAAAAATTTAGGGAAATAATTGAGCAGGATGAAAGAATGTCTTTAGGGCACATAAGTAAAATGCTTGATGTCAACAAAGAATCAATAAGGACAATCCTCCATGAAAATTTGAACAGGAAAAAGATTTTGAGAATCTGGGTGCCTTATCAACTGACTGATGATCACACACGACAATGTATTGAAGCCTCAAGAAATTTTTTGCTACTTGTGCAACAATATGTGAAAGAATACTTGATGAAACGATGGATAACAGTTGATGAAACGTGGATATCATTTCCCCCTACATTATGGAGATCCGACTTACGAGTGTGAGCAAGTAGAGATGATCCTCGAACACGTGCTGTTCAAAACAAAAAATTTGGACGAAGAATAATGTTTATTTTGGCATTCACAGCTTATGGTAAGTTTCACATCGAAGTAACAAAATCTCTTGAGGCAATCAATTCTGAAAGATATACAGAATTCATTCAAACTAGTCTTACGAAGTTTAAAGACAGACGACGAGTGAATATGCGAGAAATTCTTTCGCAGTATGATAATGCTCGACCACATTCATCCAAGTTTACCACGGAGTTTTTTCAGAAAAAAACATGTTGAAATGATTAAACAAGCTCCACATTCGCCTGATTTAAATCAGTGTGACAAATGGCTATTCAAATTTCTAAAAGGATCACTAAGAACAACATCATTTGCAAGTGAGGAAGATGTCTTACAAGCGGTCAGTGATATTATGAGGAATCTCTCACGAGAAAAACTTTCACATGAATTTGATAAACTTTTTACATATGCTGAAAATGTTATTTGTTGTAATAGTGAATATACTGTTATGTAGAAATATTTATTTGTTGTTTTATATTTGTTTTATTTAGAAATTAGAAATACTGAGGAGTAACGGAAAAAACTTTTTTGCCATATTAATAGTAATTCTTTGAAGACTTCACTTAGCGTATCATGTTTGAAAATCATGTCTGTGAAGTCCTCTCTTTTCTAAAAGAAAGCTTTCAATTTTTGTACGGACAAGCTTCTCTCAGGTCTCCGAATAGAACTGGAAGTCGGATAAAATATTATCTTTGTATTTAACTATTAGACAGTCATGCGGGTTCAGGAAAATCAAAAAATTAAAAAATGTCATTTATTGTTCAATAATCGTCTTCCAATTCAAACCTTTCCAGGAGTTTTCTTTTTTAATATTATGTACTGTTTTCTTGAGTATTTTAATTTATTGGCAAAAAATTTTACTGAATATAATTTTACATTATTATCTAATTCATCAACGTATTTAAGTATTTTTAATATTGATTAACTTAAATCCGGATGAGCATTTTTTACGAACAACTAAACTTATCCATTAAAACATATATTTGATGACAATATATTTCGACAGATCAACCGTTGTCTTCAGGTCACTTGGTATTTTTTTCATTTTTTTATGTTAAATTGACATATTTTATTTACATTATCAGAAAAGTCAATACTGTTGGATTAAAGAATAAATGTGAAAGCAACATTTTTACACCAAACTTAGGCTAAAATCTCTTTGTGTCTTGACCTTTGTACCTCCCTACTGTTATCAGGAATATTTTTGATATTCTTGCTCCAACATTACCACATGAGGATTGGTACAATGATATTCTTATATGAAGCTGATTACCAATAACATTTTTAACATCTTTTTGTCGTTGTGAGAGGAGCTCAGACACAGTCATAATGAAATTCATCATCTTATTCAATACGTCCTTTCGCTTTGAACTGATCTCATTCAACGAATTCCCCGTGGAATAAACCGGTCTCGAATCGGAAAAGATACCAGACAACAATCGACAATGCTCCACCGAATCAAAAAAATTGAACTAAAAAAACAAGTCAAATTGTTCTGTGTTGAATACAACGTGTGTCAAATTATCCGATCACCATTATTTACTTATGAAATAATAATATAGAACATAATAACTAAAGGTGTTCCTTTTATTTCATAATGCGTAAAGAAACATATTTCCATCAAAAGATTTTGTTTTAATTCTTTTCGAGTATTTAAGGAAAAGTATTTTCTGGTGATATATTATATATTAAAAGGGGTCTAACCCAAAATCCTGACAGCCGAAATCCCGACAGCCGAAATCCCGACATGCCAAAATCCCGACAATCCAAAATCCCGACAGGCCAAAATCCCGACA
>MQRK01245560.1:20223-41279 GCA_001938485.1 Girardia tigrina
AGGAACATTATAAAGTATTGGGTGAAGTTTTCCAACAAATTGAGAAAGCTAATTTAAGAATAAAACCATCTAAATGCAAATTTTTAAGGGATGAGGTAAAATTCTTAGGACATGTAGTACATAGAGAAGATATTCACACGGATCCAGATAAAATTAAAGCAATTGAAGGATTCCAGAGACTAAACTACATGAAGAATTGGAGAAGTTTTCTGTGAATATGTATCTACTATAAGCGATTCATAAATGGGTACTCCAAAAAGGCCAGGGCGTTAGAAGGGTTATGCGGATCGAATAAAGATAAACTAGTATGGACGGACTCATGTGGACTAGCTTTTAACGATATGAAGAAATTCATCATAATAGCCTCAATTTTAGCATTCCCGATTTTCAATAAAGAGTTTATTTTGGATACGGATGTCTGTTTTCATTGTATAGGAGCAGTATTGTCACAAGTTGTCGAATCTGGAAGAGAACACGTAATACCTTATGGCTCGCATTCAATGGGAGCTCATGAAAAAGGATGCTGTATAACTAGGAAAGAACTTTTATCCATTTATTATTTCTGTCAACATTTCAATCATTATTTATATGGGAAAAGATTTAAACTACGGATAGATCATAAAGCCATCACTTTTATGTTACCTACGAGAAAACCAATAACAGCCCAGTTCCAGACATGGATCAATTATCTCGTTAGTTTAGATATAGAGATGGTATACAGAAAAGGTAAATTACATGGAAATGCAGATATGCTGTCTCGAAGCAAATGTGACACATGTATTCAATGCCAAATGCAACATGAAGACGCAAAATCAGACAGACTTAAAACGCGATTATTAGCGGTTACAACAAGAAGTCAGGCAAAAGAAGCATACAGAGAATTTATACCCAAAGAGAAAAGAAGTGAATTAATCACACAGACACACAGATGGTTATGTCATGCAGGAGTGGAAAATGTTTACCATTATTTAAAGGATAAATTTGATATGGAAGTGGAGCGGAAAACAGTGAAAGAAGTAGTTAGAACTTGTTTAGAATGTCAATGAACAAACACAGATACATCGAAGACTAAAGAAGAGACAATCAAGATAACATGTTCTGAACCGTTTGAGAAAGTATACATCGATATATGTGGCCCATAGAGAGAAACAATAAGAAAAGAAAAATATATAATGGCCATGATTGATCATTCAGCAAGTATATCATTTTAACAGTCAATAAACAACAAGATGAACAGACTATTATGCAAACGATTTTGACAAAATGGATATTAAAATTTGGTGCTCCAAATGGAAATACATGTGGCTTGTGGGAAAAGTTTTGAATCACAAAAGGTACAAGAATTAATGATAAAACAAGGTATTCAGTAAGTGTTCTCTAGTCTGTACAACCATAACACCAATGGTGAAAAGACAATTCCGAACGATACGAGAGTATATCCAAGCAAGTTTAAAAGAAAGAAAAGAGACGAGTTTGGCTGATATGCTCCCAGAGGTAGAATTCACATTAAATGCAACACGACAGAAAACAATTGGAAGAAGTCCGGCTGAAGTANTTTTAAATAGAAAAATAGATAGGCTAAAGTGGTATAGCAATAAAATGAACACGTCAGACGAAAACATCAAGTATCCAGACGGAAAATATGACGAAATTTCAATATCGGAGATCAGGTGTGGGTAAAAAAAGAGATAAGAAATAAAGATGATGACAGATATGAGGGACGATACACCATCATAGACAAAATTCATGAGGAGTTATAAACTGGAGGATAAAGAGAAAAAACAAATAGTAAAAAATGTCGAAAAGTTCAAAAATTTTAAAGAAAAGGGGGAATGCTTGGAATTAAAAATGTTAGGAAAATTTTTGAAAGAAGGTTATATTAAATATGCACAAATTAAAATTTTTATATATAATTAAATCTAACATTTGAAAAAAATAAAATTATTAAAATTAAGAAGATCAATTAAATTGCTAATAAAATTTTTTGAGAGTTTTAATATAATATAAAAAGTAAAAAAAGTGTATAATTTTTATGTGAAACGATTTTAAAAAAAGTAATAAAATTAAATGAAACGATTAAATATTTTAAAGTGTTATCGTAATATAAAATTGATTTATATAAGTAATTAAAAAAATCAAATATGAATATTTATAAGTATTTTTTATCTATATCGGTTTAAGATTTATAAAACAAATAGTTTCTCAAAAAAATAAATTTATTTAAATATTAGATTTAAACATTTTTTGTAGTATAATAAAAGTTTTAATGTCTGCTACTAATAATTCTGACGATGTGGTAAAATAAATTTTTTAGCTTCAGTGCGTTGAAATTTTTATATGGCTTCGATTGGTTTGGATGATGGAGTGTCCATCAATTCTAACATGGCGGCCTTTGCCACGAACGCGGACCACCTAATATCGAGAATAATTCCGGAGCATCTGAAGAAGGATGACGATCTAGAGTTGTTTATTCTTAGTTGTAATAGGTATTTCAGGGCAGCAGGAGTTCCAGATAACCTGAAGGAGACACTGGTGACAACTCTATTATCTCGAGAGCTGATCACGGTGTACGAAAACACGAGATCAGAAGGCAAGGGCTTCGAGAACCGATTACGGGAAGCATTTCAGAAAAAAAATCGCAAATGGAGGTTCTACGCAACGCGGTTGCTTTCAAAAGGACAACAGAGAGCTCAACAGAATTTTTCATGAAGACGAGGAGAATGGTCGAAGAAATTATGTCGTTCCAGTTGACACTTGAGGAGATCGAAAAGTGCCTGCTGCTACATTGCAACAATGACGACGAGACACAGAAAGAGATAACGTTGAGAGATATAAAAGAAAAAGAGGAGATTCAGAAAATAATAAAAAAGATGGATGAGGTAAAAATGGAAAGGAAACAAATTAATTCGGTAAAAATGTCATACGTTAATGTGATGAAACGAAACTCGGGATCAGATGATAAGACTTTTCAGGTAAAACGGACAAACGGAGATCAACGAACTTGTTGGAATTGTCGAGAAGTGGGCCATATCAGCAGACAATGCCAGAAACAACGAGACATCAAGTGTTTTGGCTGTGGCCGGAAAGGTCATATACGGAGAGAGTGCAGGATCAAATGCTCGAAATGTGAAAAGACAGGCCATTACGCAGAAGAATGTTATTCAAAGAGAAGGAATGAGATATATACGGATGTGCGAAGAGTGGGACGAACAGGAAGAGACGAGGAGAGATCGAGACGGTGGACCAACTCGGATAGAAGTCCGAGAATGAGGGAGGCGAGTGGAAGATCGAGACAATTTACAAATGAAGACAATAACGGAAGGTCCAATGGAAGACAATTGGCGATACTTCAGGAAGATGATGAAGAGGGGAGATCGATTCAAAAGTCGGACGATTATTACCGAGGGATCGAGAGAGGTCGACTACTGGCATCGCAGGACGAGAGATACCGAGATTACGAGAGAAAAAATGAAATCCACCAAATCGTCGAGGAACCGATCTTGGCGATGGAGTAGGATTTCTTAATGTTAAACCAGATTATGTAAATAATTGGCATGTTGAGAATGATAAAAGTATTTATGAAAGTAGTGATTTTTTACAAATAATAATGATAAAAGTATTTATAAAAGTATTGATTTTTCTACAAATATTAATAGTAATAATGATAAATTAGAAAATAAGAATAAAGTGAATAAGAAAGATGTTATATTAAATAATCTCACGAATGAGGTGGCGAGGAAGCAAAGCGGGGTGGTAGGGGCAGATAATAATAATAAATAATAATGAGGTACCGATAAAAAGTGGAGGGAGTGAAAATACTATCTCAAGAGACAACAGACTAGCAGAAAAAGTAGTAAGGTGGATGAAAAGTTCAGGAGAAGAGGACAAAAGGGGATACTCGGAGAGGATTATGGTAGTAGAAGATGAAGTGGAAAGAATTTCTTATAACAAACTCCAAGGGAGGCCGAGCATAGTAGTGGAGATTGAAGGTGTGGAAATGGATTGTTTATTAGATACAGGGGTGGCAATGAATGTGATAGCAGCAGAAAGGGCTAGGAGTTTTAAAACAGCGACAATGTATAGTACAACCCAGAAACTAACGGCAGCGAACGGGTCACTGATGAATGTTGTTGGAGAAGTAATGGTTCTATGCAAGGTAGGTAAATCCATAAAAAAAGTAAACTTTGTAGTAGTAGAAAATCTAAGACCACAGATGATCGGAGGTGTACCGTTGCAACGAAGTTTTGGGATCGGACTGCAATGGCTATCAGATACAGAGAAAGAAGAATTCCAGAGAGTGCATCATATATATGAACTGGAAGCAAAATTTGGGGTTATAAAAATGACGAACAAAGACTGAAGGAGATAAAAAAATATGTGGACATGAATGGCAAACGGGAATTAGAAGAACTAGTAATGAAATTTAAGACTATATTTATGGCAAATGAGTGGAACATCGGTAAAATCAACCTTATAACGCACGAAATAAAAACATCTTGCAAACCGATAAATATAAAGCCCCGGAGACAACCAGAACATTTACAAAAAAACTGGAAGAGGCTATCAAGAATCTGGAAGACAATAGAATTATTCGACGGTGCAATTCACCATGGAACACACCGCTCGTATGTGTGTGGAAGAAGCATACGGATTCGATAAGGATTTGTATGGATTTCAGGCAGTTGAACCAGGTGTCATAATGACAAGCGTTATCGATGCCTAATATAGTAGAGCTAATGGACAAACTGCATGGAACTCAATACTTCAGCACAATCGATCTGGAGAACGCCTACTACCAAGTAGAGTTAGAGAAAGAATCACAACTGAAGACAGCTTTTTCCACAAAGAGTGGACAATTCTGTTTCCAAAGAATGTCGTTCGGAATAGCCGCAGCGCCGGGTACCTTTCAAGAGTTAATGATGAGAGTCTTAGCGCCGATTGATAGAGGAACGTCGGTCTACTTGGATGATATTCTGATAGCCAAGCGAACGAAACAAGAACATTATGAAGTACTAAACAGAGTTTTCCAACAAATTGTAGCAGCGGGGTTGAAAGTAAAACCTGCTAAATGTAAGTTCCTGAGAGAAGAGGTAAAATTTCTGGGACACGTTGTGAACAAAGACGGGATACGGACGGATCCGGATAAGATTAATGCCATAGCGGATTTCTAGAGACCGAATTATATAAAGAGAATAAGGAGTTTTTTGGGCATCTGTAACTATTATGGGAGATTTATTCTAGAATACTCAAAGAAAGCTAATATACTGGAAGGATTATGTGGATCAAAAAAAGACAAGCTGATATGGACGGAATAATGTGAACAAGCCTTCAATGATTTGAAAGAAGCACTAGTTTCGGCGCCAGTCCTAATATTTCCAGACTTCGGGAAATCTTTTATTTTGGATACGGACGCCAGTTTCGACAGTATTGGCGCAGTACTGTCACAAGTAGGAGAAAGCGGAAAAGAACAAGTCATTGCATACGGATCACATTCTATGGGAGATCACGAGAAAGGATATTGTATCACAAGGAAGGAATTACTGGATATAGAGATGGTGTATCAAAAAGTTAAATTACATGCAAATGCTGATATGTTGTCACGGAGCAAGTGCGACACATGTATTCAGTGCCAAATGGCACACGAAGAACCAAAGACGGAGAAATTGAAAACAAGACTGCTAACAGTAACAACGAGGAGTCAGGCCAGGGAGATACAAAAGGAATGGATATCGAAACCGAAAAGAAGAGGGCTGATTATACAGACACACCAGCTATTGTGCCACGTAGGAGCGGAGAAATTGTACCATTATCTGAAAGATAAAGTCGATATGGAAGAAGAACATAAAATGGTAAAGGAGGTAGTTAGTGAATGTGTAGAATACCAGCAAACAAAAACATATACAGCGAAAACGAAGGAAGATACGATTAAGATAAACACTTCGGAACTATTTGAGAAAGTGTACATTGATATTTGTGGACCGTGGAAGGAAACGATACGTAAGGAAAAATATATATTGGCCATGATAGACCATTGGATCAAATATATAATATTAACTGCGATAAAGAGACAAGATGAACAGTCAGTAGCGGAGACAATTCTGAAGAAGTGGATCTTAAAATTTGGAGCACCCAAAGAGATTCATGTAGACAGTGGGAAAAACTTCGAATCACAACGGATAAAAGAATTAATGGAAAAATTTGGGATTCAACTAGACAGAAAACCATAGGAAAAGCCCGGCAGAAATGCTTTTTGGTAGCAAAATCGACAGACAAAAGTGGTATAATAGAGAGGGATCATCAACAGAAGGGAGGAGAGAAGTTGAAGGAACGATAACGCAAAGAAAGCGATCAGGAATAAATCAGATGACAAATATGATGGGCTTCATAAAGTGGTGGAAAAGATACATGAGAGGAGTTATCGGTTGGAGGATAATAACAAAAACAAATAATACGTAATGTCGAGAAACTCAAAATTTTTAAAGAAAGGGGGGATGTTAGTGAGTAAGTCATCAGAAGAAAATTTGTGAGTTAGAGTAGAAATGCAAGATGAGATTATTTGCATAACATTGACGAGAATAGAAGAAAAAAAGAAATAAGAATAAATTAAGTAAATTAAAATTTAAATAAGATAGAGAGTATAGGACTTAAATTTAATAATTAGATGAAGAATAAAATAATTAGTTAAATTAAAATTTATAATGAGAATTAAATTTTATAAGTAAATTAAGAATAAATTAAAATTAGAATTTTCCGGTTTGACATTAACAAATTTTAGAAAAAGATTGTTCCTCAAATTAAAATTTATAATTAACTGATTAAAAAAGTTAATTATAATTAAAAAATTTGTTTGTTTATGGTAGAGTAAATTTTTTAGCTTCAGTGCGTTGAAATGTTTGGATGATGGAGTACCCTTCAATTCTAACAGGTATTATGCTTCATACATTGGAGACTTCGCGTAATCTCTGTAAGAGAATCCTTGATCACAATCGTTAGGAAAGTGGAAGTAATATTGCTGGACATAGTAAAAATTGCAAAGGGGACATAAACATCCATAATTTTAAAATTCTGTGCACTCAATTTAAGAATTATTGACAGAGTATGATTTGTGAAGCGTTGTATATTAAATCTTTCTATCCTAAAATTAATGTTCAAAATGCACTCTCGTTAAATTTATTGAGGGTTTTTTTTAATAATTTATTGATAACGTATTGATTGCATAATCATTACCGGCAGTATATATATAAAAATCAATGGTTCTGAAGACGACTGCTAATTCTTCGAAATTAATAAACAATTTTAATTGGCTTTCGAATTTTAATATTATTATTCTTATTATTATTAGTACCTGGTTTATTCTGAGCGTCTAAAGTCTCACATATTACTGTATTGTAATCATCACATTCCTGATCATCCCAAATTCCATTTTGGAAATAAGATCCTTCTATACAGTGTTGAGTTTGTCGCAAATTATCTGGCTGTCCGATCTGCCAGCTTCTTCATAAGGTTATTAAATGATAAATATATTCTTAAATTATATATTCACTTGTATACAAGTTCTATGCCATCTGCATCAACCCAAGTTCCTTCTTTTGCCTTGTCACACCCGTTAATCCAATATTTATCCAATTTATTTTTTATAACCATATCAGCAATGATCTTCTAAAATACAGAAAAGTAGAAAAGAAAAAATATAATTAACCAACATTGACTTCCGCGTTTGGAATTGTTAATAACTTCATTTTAATTTTTCTACAATATTTAACTGCATCAAGAAAAGTCCTTTTCTCAGTGCTCACGTGATAACCTATTATTATCATTACTATTATTATTATTATTATCATTATTATTATTATTATCATTATTATTATTATTATTATTATTATTATTTTTAAACATTGTTTATTTATAAATTACTAAATATTAAATATAAAATAAGTTACACTTTGTATTTATAATATTTCCTGTTTATTTTATTATTTTTAAAATTATACCTTTTCTAACAGAATTCACTTTCCAACAAAATTCTGAAATCAAAATATATAAAAATATAATTAAAAACTTTGAATGTGGTTTATTCTGCCGGTAATTCGATAAAATAAACATTTGAAAGAAAATAAAAGTAAGTATAAAGAAATTTTATTTTATTTGTAAATTAATTGAATAATTCGTGACAAATCTGTGATTTGAGATTCAAATAAAATTTGAAGCAAGTTTTCAAGACCGATTCTCCTAAAATTGAAGCAGACAATTGTAACAATGTCGTCCTAAATTGAAAAGGTTTAGAAATTAAAGTTATAATTATTTAATGCAAATTTCAGTCAAATAAATTTAACCTTATGTTGATATTTTACCTTAAAAGCCCTAATGAATACAAATACTTTCTCGAATTGAATGTAAATATTATATCTTTAAGTTACAAAAATTTTATTCGATTTAAATTTTTTATTTTACGAAAGTGGAGCAAAAATTACATCATAGAATGACCGAACATTTGCAGACATTAAAAATTAAATTAAATTAAATAAAGAATAAATAAATATTTTCTTCTGTACATGTTTAAAGAAAATATATATCGATTTCCTTTTTTCCTAAAGTATAGAATCTCTTCAAATCCCGTCTAAATGCATTAATCGCTTTGGGATAAATATTATGAATAAATTTAAAAAACAAGGACAATTTTTTTAAAACAAAAGATACGCCATTTCAAAATATTTTTTCATGATAATCCATCATATTCTTCTATAACGAAGAAAGTAGCTCAGATTATGATAACAAGAACAAGTAATAAGAATGAACAAAATTGTGAACGAGAAGATACAACAGAAGAGGTTTCGGAGCAAGAAAATGTGGAAACCATCCTTATGATGGAAAAAAATAGATAAACTTCGTCTCGTGAAACACCCTCACAAGAAGAAAAAGGGCCAACGACAGAAGTGCTTCTTTCACCATCTTTCGATGTAACGGAACCAGAAAATGGCACTCCTTTCTCACAACTTAGTACACCAAGAAAACAGGAGTTGTGTGAATTTTCGGCTGAAAAGGAGAACCGAAAAGAGAAAGAGATAGTAGAAATGAACACTCCAGTGGTTATTGCTTAGACAGTTGAAACGCTGAAAACAACACCATCAAAACCGATCAACTGGACTCAACTTCCCAAGACGGAAACACCTGCATTGAATGAAGTGTCAATACCAACAATTGACGCATATCTATCTGCTTTCTTTGATATCATGGAACCCGGAAAAGGGACACCATTCTCACAGATCAATACACAATCTTGCATAGTTCTGTATGATTCTCTAACCACTCAAACACAGTCAAGAGAAGATAAGAAATGGATAGAAATAACATTAAGGTCAACGCATTCCAGAACCAAAACCAATGACAAGAGCAAGCTAACTAAAACACTGGATACAGTTGATATAAAAGCAAAGACACCTCAACATGGCGGCTATTATCAAAGCAACATTGGAGAAATGAAACACCTACCCGAAAAAAATCACTGGTAAAATGGATCTTGATAGAATAGAAATAAAGAAGACAGTACCGAGAAAAATGGAAGAGGTGAAAGATAATGATGGTTTCATGATAGTTACCAAATCTGGTAAAACAATGAAGAAATCGTCAACAGAGACAAATGTGAAACACCTCTGATGGAATGGGTTCATCTCTTAATGGACAAAGGGATGGACAACCCACCCTCCAATTACGACTCACCCTTTAATCGCTCTCTCACAATGGAGCTTCCAGTTGTGATGGATCGCTTTGAATGAAATAAGAAAATGTAGTTCACTAGTGAAAACATTGACTTTTATTTTCAGAATGATGGGGATGTGATATACGAAAAATAAATAAGACCGGTGGATGCGAATGTAATGCTGAATAGCAGTACTAGAGTCAGGGAAATTCCAGGTGTCACTGAAAAGTCCTTGGAAGGTTGTAATACCCTATTCTGCCAATTCAATGTTGATAACAATCACTGGAACTTATATGCAGTTCTAGTAGAAGAAAAGGTGAGTTTCATTATAGATTTTATACGAAGTTGTAGCATTAAGGGTAGAAAAATGGAGCTAGCAGAGAAGATTCACAATGCTGTGAACAGAATCTTGTTCCAGAACAATATTAATTTTCTTGGTGATTGCGCTACAAACTTTTACCAGGATAATGATTACGACTGTGGATAGTTTGTACGTATGTATGCGAGCTGCATGTGCAGTGGGGAAACAGTTGTAGATGTGAAGTTGAGAATTAGGAAGATCAGAGAATTTGTTTCAATGATGCCTGAAGAAGTAACGATATCGAAACTGATAGGTGGAGATGCAACACCATCAGATAACAGCCGACTTGAATACTTGACATTTACTGAGGAACATTTTGCGGTATTCATTAACACTTGTACGTTGAGTCATAGGCAAATAACTTTCATCAGCAGAGGCAACGTAGGCTTCATTAGGAAACATGTCAGCCTGTTCAACTTTGCTGATAAAGAAATGATCTTATTACTGGCAATGGTGAATAACAACAGGTGGATATTGTACATAGTTGATTTAATACTGTTAGATATATCAGTTTTAGATTCAACTACTGATGTCATTGAGACGAAGACACTGGAAAGAATGACGATGATTGCCAAATTCATTGAACACCTATATCTTCTAAAAGAAGAAATAAAGATCAAAGCAACCCCATATGCTCGTAACCAACAGAGAGCAGACATGTGTCATGGTGTTTGGATTTATCACCGTGATGATGAACAACAAGTCATTGTTGGATATATATATGTCAAGAAAGTGAGAAAACAGGTGAATGATCTGCTTTCGAGAATGAAGAAGAGCAGACCGATGAGCACCGTAAATTAAAGAGAAAACAGAGCCGTCCTTGTAGCTACAAGAGCAGCAAGACTGAAAAATCTCTGACATTTGCTGATATTCGACCGGAAGACATCAACCCAGATACTATGGACAGAGATATCACTGCCTATGTAAATTCTCTGAGACCAATAAAGAGGAGAAACTGATACTTGGGCAGTATTATATTAGAAGGAGACAAACATGATACGGCTCTAAGAAGTATGTTTGTACGAGCTCCAGAAAGAGTTGTGCAAACAATCCTTGACAGGACAATGGCGCACACTTCGCCAGCGACTAAAGATATTGTGAACCACTTCTCCACTAAATCCATTGCACCTGTGATGGATCCACGGGTGGAGGAGTTGGATATCAAAACTGGTGGTCCGTTTGAGTTCGAGGAAACTCTAACGGAGGAAATAATTGCGGCACTAGAAAAAGCAAATAGTTCCTCACCGCTTATTCTAATATAGCATATGAAGATATGTTGTATTGTAATCCGGTAGGAGTAACGTTTACAAAGTTATTTATAGGATTATAGAATCCGTATTTTTCCAGAAAGTTATTTATCATATTATAAGGAAGCAATTTATCATAATATTACTTCCAAAATCAGGTAAACAAGGACAATATGGAGAAGTTGTTTCTTGGAGACCCATTGCCCTTCTAGAATGCGCGTACAAAATTATGGCGGTACTCTTGCGAGATCAACTTGCCAAGTGGATTAAAGAGCAGGATCCCCTACACCTTCTGGAGAAAAGTCTGGGACAACATTCTAGCACAACTTTCTAATCAAAGCAATCCTAGACAGATACTATAACCTAATGTAAGAGCCGTTTCATGCAACAATGTTGGATGCGGCTGATGCATTTGGCTCAGTATCTGTTGAGGCCGTATTGCCTGTTACGTAGAATGGGGGTAGGAGAGAGATCATGTAATTTGATAAGGGCTTTGTACACGGACTGCTCATCAGCATACAAGTGTGGCAACACGGTTACGGAGTAGATTCCAATGTTGGTAGGCGTCCGACAAGGATGTCCCTTATCTATGTTGTTGTTCAACAATACAATTAACTCTGTGTTGGTTGGACTTGATAAAGTAAGTCAAGGAGGACTTATTATTGTCAATCACAGAGTTAGTTGTATGGCATATGTTGATGACTTGGTATTGTTGGTGAATAACATACACAACATACAAGAAGGTTTCGCTTAGCAAGGTTTCGCTAAGTATTGATCTTGGGGTGCCTAAAAGTGAAAGGTCAAACTGTATTCCCTCAATTGGGAAGATTTGTTTGAATTTCGATAAATCGATGGAGAATGGTGGATTTTCAAGGATGTTTTGTGGTGTGAAAATTATTTGGAAATTGATTGATGCGACTGAACGGGAGTGGCAGTTGGCGACGATGTTGTCTTTGTCAGGGATGTGCATTATCTAGAAACTGAATTCAGAGAGAAAGGATATTTGGCTATGTTGACGTGGGGACGGGTCTTTCATGGGTTTTAAATTAAGGGTTTGTGTTCAATTTTTATGACAAAATGGTGGCCAATTAAAAACGGTCTGAAAGTTTGACAGTGAGAAAAATTTCGAGCAATTCTCGGCCGAACACGGAATAACGTTGCTCGGTGGGGTTGAATTTGTAAGAGAAGAATTCTATGGGTTCGGCATTGTCAGAGATAATTTTGCAGTACTGCACCAGCTGTAACATTGGAAGCATCTGTTGTGAGCTCCAATGGTACGCATTTAACGGGGTAAGCTAAAATGGTTAATTTTTTCATGGCTGCTTTTACCCTTTCGAATGATTGATTTTGTTCTTTTAACCATTGAACGATCTGGTTTTCTAGGTCCTGAGCTTGCTGCAGAAAGTGATTTCGTTAATGAGGAGCCACTAGGGACGTACCTCTGACAATAATATTCTGATATTCCTAGAAAACTGCGGAGGTCGGAGACGGTTTTCGGTGGTGTGATAGACTGAATGGATGACAGTCGATTTACGCGTGGTAATGACTATGATCCGATATGGTGTGGCCTAAGAAGGTAACCGAGGGTTTGACGAAATTACATTTGCTCCAGTTTATCTGTAAGTTGGCCTCTTTAAATCGTGAGAAAACTAGTCGGAGGTGTTGGATTTGTTCGCTGATGTTGGGTGAAGCGATGACTATATCGTCAATGTAAGGGTGCGCGTAAGTAAAGTCAGCGAGAATTTCGTCTAAGTACCACTGAAAGGTTTTGTGTGGAATTTCGGAGGCCAAAGGACATCTGGATGTATTCAAAAAGGCTGAAAGATGTTGTGACGGCTGTTTTTGAGGAATCTATCGGGTTTAAAGGGTTCTTGTAAGTACACTTTGTGGAACTCAATCGTCGAAAAAATAGTCGACGAGGTAATTCGGTGAGATATATCGGTTATTAGCGGGAGTAGATAGCTGTCTGGAACTTTGGAAAAGTTGAGGAGTCTTAATTTTCCGCATTGCCTCAAAGTACCGTCCTTTTTGACGATTATGTGCAGTGATGTGGCCCAAGGTGATGCTGAACAGCGTACGATTCCATCTTTAACGAGCATCAGGACTTCCTTCTCGACAGCTGAGCGTGTGTCACGTGGTATCGGTCGTGGTTTTTGTTTGATAGGGTGCATTTGATGATTATGTTGTGTTGCATGTTATACTTGAAGTTGACTGTATTTGACTTCGTAATTGTGTTCTTGTAGGTAGTGTTAATGTATTTGATTAGTTCTTGTGGCAGTGCTGCCATGTATGGTTTAATGTTTTCGTGATCTGTGTTGTTGTGAAGTGTTTGTTAAGGTTGTCTGTTAGTTGAGTTTTGTGATTGTTTGAATGTTTTTATGTTTATGTTTGTTGTAACCTCATGTTTAGGTTGGTTTACTTGTTTGTTGAATTCCTCGCCGAAATGGACGTGTTTTGATGTGGCTGTGAGTAAGTTGGAGTAACGATTGTTTGTCAATTTCTGTCTGATTGTCGTTTTTCGTATAGGAGTTGTGTGCTTGTAAGTTTTGTGTTTTGGTTCATTGCGCTGTAATCCTTTGTTATAGCAGTCTATTAGGATGCTGAAATGCGATAACAAATCTGCTCCTAGTATCGGGATTTCTACGTTGGCCACTATGAACGTCCATGTAAAGGGCTGTTCGAAGGATGGTATGTTGAAATATATATGTTGAAATATATAGTATTGTGGACACTACTGTTCGATTTGGGGACCCATCTGCCGCTCTGAGGATGTCAAGATTGTGGGAATAATGCTCGGGCCTGAAAGAGAGTTGTAGGAGTGATACTGTGGAGCTTAAGTCTGCGAGAAAGTTTTGTTTCGGGGATTTGATAGTGAACCTTGTAGCTTCGATGAAAAAGACTTCTGGGGAACTCGGGTTTTTAAGCGGTGGCGGTGTTGTGTATAAAAAATAGCTTTATAAAAATATATTTTTTATATTTTATTTGAGGTTAAAATGTTGTGGTACACAACACAAGCAAGTCATTAAAATACCATATTCTGAAGGATTTAGAGCTTTTAAGAAGAGAATTTGTAGAACGATAAGAAATGCCAAAGTAATCTCTGTCACATCCAAAGTTCAAATTTTCCTCTCAAATAAATCGAAAACAGTTTGTTGATTGCAAGCTAATCTGGTATATAAATTTAATTGTCACGGGTGTCGAAACTGGTACATAAAGAGCCTTTATAGATCTGGAGAAAGCATTCGACAGCGTCCCCCGGGAGTCTCTCTGGAGCTGTTTAAACAAACTAGGGATAAGGGGAGATGGCTTGAAGTTATCAAAGCCTTTCATGAGGGATTTAAAGGTTCAATAGGGGATAAAACCTTTAATATGAACAAAGGAGTTAGACAAGGTTGTGTTTTAGGTCCGCTCCTATTCAATATCGTCTTCGATACAGTCCTGAAACGAGCGATATTGAATGGTCTCTCAGGAGGAGCAAAGATGACTACTGAAGATAGAATCTGCCTCGAGATAAACAGACTGGCTTACGCGGACGATCTCTGTCTGATAGACACCGACTGGAACAATCTTATCAGAAATCTTATTTTACTGAATGACTCATTTGTAGATTTAGGACTAAAGATCAATATCAATAAGACCAAAGTTATGAACCTAAACGGAGATACCAAAGTTCTCACCACCGGACACCAGCTTGAGACTGGTATTGAGTGGGTATCCAAATTCGTCTATTTGGGTTCCACAATCTCCTCAAATGGTACCGCTGAAGATGAGATAAGAGAAAGAAGACAAAAGGGTACCAGGAAGATCAGGGACCTCAAACCAGTTCTGAGGAGCTCCAAACTCAGCCCAAGAAATTTCGGAGACTGAAGCACTCCGTCCCCGTAGGAGGCCTATCGGGGGGCAGCTAGCACTCTTTAGTTTGGGTGGACACTCTAAAGAGCCTTGTGGCTCAATACCATTCGAAAGAGATGGAAGGCCCACATAAAGAGCCTTAGGCTCAATACCATTGAAAGAGATGGGAGGCCCTCTTTTGAGAGACAAATCGACATCTCAAAACCCGGATTAATAAGCACTTGCAAATGAGTCGATCGATTAAGGTTCTTGATCATTGGTTATGTTGTAAGGATAGAACATCATCCATTTCAAAAGATGTATTAACAACATCAATATGAGTTTTTAAACATTTATTAACATCACAAGCGCCTTCACTACTTGACATTTTTATCGATTAATATATTTATGAATTCATACTTATTTTTTCAATATATTAAAAATTATTAATTATAAAGATTCAAATTGGTTAAAATAAATTTAAACATTTTTAAAAAGTACATGTTAAATTAATATATTAAAATTTTAAATTACATTAAAAATTAAATATTACATTCAAAAATTATTTGAAATATTTTTACTTTAAAATTAAATTAAATTTAATTAGTAGTAATCAAAAAATACCAATCATCCATCTGGTTAGGAGAGACACAATCCGAATCAACATACAAAATGCAAAATATCAACAAACAATTCAAAACACTCCTCACTATACATGCACTGCTCTCCAGATGAATTTTCTTTTCTACAAAAGGGATTCGATTCACATTACGTACAGCTGTTTTATCAATCTACACTAATAAGACACTGCAACCCATCAATTTTTATTCCTTATTTATAAAAAAAAATTTATTTGAAGTTTCTCTCTCGATTATGTCGATAAAAGAAAACTAAATTTTAATTTATTATTTTTAAAAATTTTAAATGTTGAATTTCAAACAAAAATAAAAATAGATAATTAAATTTCTAAAAAAATAAATTAACTCCATAAACAAAAACAATTTGTTACAAAATAGAATAAATGATTTATGATAAAAATACGATTAGGACAATTTGTTTTAACAAATCAAATGAAGTCATTGTGGATAAAGTAAACATTTCAGTGTCAGTGCCAATTCTCGATATGCTCAATTCAAATCGTCCCGATTTGCAAGTCTATCAAATTGAGGTTAAATCACTGAAAGCGAATTACGAAATGAAAAGAGCGCCTTTGAGTAAAACGATACAAGAATTAATACTATTTTGTAGTGACAATTTTGACGGAGATTATTTTCTGTCTCCTCATGAAGAAAACCCATTTCGTGGAAAACGAACAAAATTTTGCGGTATTTTCTGAAAACAGTTGATATTCCAATAATATTTCTGGTGTGGTCGGTGTCGGTGTTCTTATGAGCATTTGCTTTCAATAATATTTTGTAAATTGTTTTTCTAGAAGAAAATTTTCTCTGATTTATTTACATATTTCATTTTATTAGGTACTGTCGAATGTCGTCTTAACCTGCAAACTTACTTTAACCCGTTAAAGTTTGCAATGCTTGTATGTTTTTAACATTTTATATATATTGCAAATATATTTTTGTATAACAAGCAATTGCGAGTGTTCAATTCGATTTACAAATCGTTATTAAATTTAATACTTAGAGTATTTAAGGGTTGACGAACGAAATACCTATTCCCAACAACAACTGTACTTTTACTATTTTTAGGAACACCTACACAATTACTGCGCTCTCACATTTAGAGTCATCAAAACTCTCAGGAGTTCTTTCACATTTATCATCATTCTAATTATAATTCGTGTAGATTCTGAATTTTTAATAATGATTATCAAAAACAAATTTCCTAATTTTTCCATTACATATTATTATTTTAACTTGCAAATATTTCATGAAATTATAAGAAATAATTAAACTAATTTTTAAATTATTCAAATCTCTGAAGTGTCTTTTATTAAAACATTAAATACTTGTATATTTTAATTTTGGGAAAATATTTTTTAAATTAGAAGTATATATTATTATTACTTTAAATTTAAGTTTTATAAGATTATTAAATTTTCATTAAATTTGAAAATGGAAATTCTGTTCGAATGATCAGTTATCGCCAATACAATAATGCACCAAGTTTCCAACCGGGTGTTAGAATCACAATTTTAATTTTAGCACGTTCAAATAAACACACCACATCCATACATAAATTAAAATATTCCTTACAGCTTTGAATTCGTACTTTAATATGAAGTATCGACAACGACTTTTCAAGTCCAGATAGTCTTTGTGATATAACGTACACGTCAAAAAAGTCAAAATTTCTACATGATTTAGAAGTTTATAATAAAACATGAATGCGATTAGTAAGAACATTACGCAGCATAGTTACACAGAAAAGCAAATGTATCATTTAATACTCTAAACTTTATTGTCTAAAGTTTTTATTAAGGTATCTAAGAAAAGCTATACTTAATATATTAGGTTAGGGAAAAATAAATCCATTATTTTGGCATGAAATTCAAAACTTTATTTAACATGTATCGGATTGTCCTCTTTGAGTCAAATATGAACCGTTTTGTTGTATAATTAGTTGCCATTTTGAAGGTAGCTTCATAATGCCTCTCTCGTAGAAGTCTTTGTCCTTATTGGCGAAAAACTGTAGTAATCTATTTTCACAATCTTCTATTAATCATAATTTCTTATCACTCAGGAATTTTGCAATGCGAGAAAAAGGTACCCGGTGCGAGCTTGGTGCCCGGTCCGGACTATACGGTGGATGCATTAAAACTTCCCAACCATGCTCAATGAGTTTCTAGCGAGTCACTACAGACGTATGTGGTCTGGCGTTGTCGTGATGGAACACAACACCTCTTCTGTTGACCAATTCTGGTCGTTTCTCATCAATTGCTATCTCCAAACGGTCCAGTTGTTGACAGTACAGATCTGAATTTACGGAAGCAACTCATAATAAATGCTTCCTTTCCAGTCCCACCAAATACACAGTAGAACCTTCCTGGGCGTTAGTCCTGGTTTGATGACCGTTTGAGGTGCTTCACCGTGCTTTGACCACGATTGTTTTCGTACAATATTGTCGTATATGACCCATTTCTCATCTCCAGTAACCATCCGATTAAGAAATAGGTTGATTTCATTTTGTTTGGCCAAGGCTTCACAGATGGAAATTCGATCCATCATGTTTTTTGGTGTGGAACCCAAACATCAAGTTTCTTTTTGAATCCTGCTTTACCCAAATGGCTTAAAACCGTTTTGTATCGATCTTCAGCTCATGTGCGATGCTACGACTACTAACATGCCGGTCAACTTCGATCATTGCCGAGATTTTATCGACATTTTCAACGATAGGCCTGCCTGTGAGAGGTGCAAATGCCTCCACGGAATCGACGAAACCAAAATTGCATGTAATTAGCTGTTACAGTATTGGCATTATAATGTTGGGGATGTGCCTTCGTTTTGTTTTATTTAACCTGTTTATTGTTTTATTTACTGTTTATTGTTTTGTTTTATTTAACCTGTTTATTTTGTTTATAATGTCTGTTTATTGTAAATAAAGACAATTTATAAATAATACGACGATGTTATTTATATTCTATTAATAAATACTATAAAAAATTTAAAGTTTAAAATATTATTATTTATATCATTAAGTTAAATATTATTAATATTTATTTTTTAAGGTTAAGTTTACTTTTTTTAAGTTTAAAATATTTATTATATTATAAAAGGTTAGGACCACCTTTTTTGTGCGCAGGCCACGCACTCTTTCTTTTCTTTTATGCGTTAGCTACGCAGTTTTAAATTATTAATATTATTATTATACGATATATGAACGTAGCCACGCAAGCTACGCAAAACAAAATAATATAAATAGAAAACCCAAATGATAAAAAAATCAGAAAAAATTAAATTTAGTTTAGGTAAGAACCTTATAGTTAAAACTGAAAAAAATTAAATTTAGTTTAGGAACCGTAACGAGCAATGGCGCCTACTTGGAGAAGATTATTGCTTAAGAAGAAATTATACCAGTTTAATAGTGGTTTATACCGATTGATTTATACCGATATCATTTTTTTTGAAGAAGTCAAACCGCAACGAGCAACCGTACCTACTTGGAGAAGATTATTGCTTTAGAAGAAATTATACCAGTTAAATAGTGATTTATATCGATTGATATCATCTTGGTTGAAGAAGTCGACAGTTGAGAAGGATTGCTGCGGATAGAATTATTTACTAAATCGGTGAGAATAACAAAGTTATTGTGATTATTATTATTATTATTAAACCTTAGATATTACAAAATCAATAATTTATATTATATATATCAATTCATAAAATCTTAATCCTTATTACTAAAATCCTATTATCGTAGTCTGCAGTCCATGTACTGTGACCACCTCCAAAATCTCACATTACACATTAAGGACATTTTAATTACATTGTAAAATCTTATTTGTAATTATTGTATATTTAATAAATTTATTTTAAAAAAATATTTTCTTGTGTTGTCATTCAGTTATTAAATCCTATAATCTAATTTAATCCTTTGTAAATTTTAATGGAAGGTTTAATTTTTCTAAATTATATCTTCTTTTTCTGATATATTTCTACGGAGGTTGAAAGTATTATCAAACCCCCTTCGAGACGTATCAATAAACACCATTCACAATAACAGCCGCTTGACTTGCATTTTCGCCTTTATCGAATAAAAACTGTAAAATGTACCGAATTTTTCTATGTTGACTTCCATTTTAACACCTTGTAACTCAGAACTGAATAAAAAAGAGCAAAAATATTTTTGTGAAATTATTTTGAAATGTTACCTTGACAAAGAGCATAAATTTGAAATTGTTTGATCGATAAATAATGAATTAAAATAATGGATTAAAATAATGGATTACTTTTTGTCCAACCTAATATCTGGTTATCTTATAGTCACGACTTAAATACCGAACGTATCATCAATTAGGTTACACAAACAATTAATGTTCCACGTACAGGGTTGTCCAAATTGTACGCAATGTAATTGTTTTCTAGATCAGATTTATATATTTCCATCTGATCAGGGATTGGTTGAATCTTCTGTCAAATACATTGAGTTAGATAAAGAAAACATCCTTGTTGAATGCCATTGCTGCTATTTCAAAATTAGTTAATACTGAAAATTAATTTAGATTAATATACCAGTATTTACCGTATTTATCGACAGATTATCCGAACTGGTATATAACCTGAAGGTATAAATTTTTCAATACTTTTTGTATTTTTTAAATGTTTTAGATGTATAAACCGCACCGATTTATAACCCGTATATGAAAATATATATTTTACTTTTAAAAGAATCTTTTAAACAATCTATCAGATTTGTCCGATCGAGATCGATCGTAGCACTTGACCCAAATGTTCACTACTGATCAACACGACCCCGCCAGTTGGGCTCACCGTATCGTGCGTGTGGATGGACTGCACCGTCCACCGGGGTGGCACTTGTCATACGGGTAACATTATTTTATGGGGGGTTGTTGCGAATCGATCGCAGTGCCGACTTTTACTACCACACCAACAGGTGAGCGATGAGCTCCATGATTCTTCGAGCAATATTTACACCACCGATCATCCTCGTCAAGCAGAATCTCTCTGTACGATCAAGGGGCACCGGCTACAACTGCTCGATCCGGTGGCCGGTACCTCAGATTATCATATCAATAATTGTACTGATCATTAAATCTGTTTACAGGTTTTTATGAGAAGTTAATCAGTTGTGTTGCGAAAACCAGAATTAATACACTTTTATTGATTATCAAATAACAGAATTTTAAAAAAAATACTAAGCACTTTTCATAATGCACTCAAAAGGACAAAATAACTTTTCTGGGTCAGAAAAGACAATTTTAGTGTACCCTCAGTTTTCAATT
>MQRK01245561.1:19302-30179 GCA_001938485.1 Girardia tigrina
AAAATCATTTCAAAAATTTACCTTACAGCGTTAGTGAAGCAGTGAGGCAGGCAGTGAGTTACTTGGGCTTTTATAATATAAAAAAAATTGAACCCCCGGCAAGAGAGGGCCGCGAAGCGTGCCGAGCGCGCTAGTTTAAAATAATATCTTCAAAATATTTTTATACTGATTAATCTGCTTAACAAAAGTATAAAAATCTTTATTCCAAAACTTATACATCTGTAATATCACTGGTTTTCCTATCGGAGGACAAATCTTCTAATTCTGCAATAAAACTTCCAAATGAGGATCTGTTGGATGGATCGTTATTATATCGCGAAATAGAAGAAGCTGGATCGGTTTGTGGAGCGATCATGCACACGAATGCTCTTCCACTGACGACATCGGTGGGATAAATGGTAGTTGGGGGAAAATCTTCGTTCTTTTCAACAAAATGAATGAGATTCCTATAAATATCTGCATACTGTCGCTTCAAATCTACTCCCCTTGACTCTAACTGTCTTAAAATATTCACAAATATAATCTGTCGATCTTTATAATCAAGTGGCCCATCGGATTGTTGGTTTGGTAACATGGTTAGCAAAAGAGAGGTTGGTCGAAAGTCATCAGACATCTGTTTATGGCGAAGATGATTTAAAAACATATCTGACAGTGAGATTGTTACACATTTCTTTATTGCACGAATTGTAGAATGCCGTATTTTCGCGGGACACTTTCCCAACATATTTTCATCTATTGCAATAGAAATGTTGATGACAATACTTTTTTCTGGATCATACATATTGCACGCTTCATGAATAGCTGACAACGAATTTGGAATAAATCTTGAAATGAGAATATTTATATTTTTGATACATACAAAAACTGGATAATTATTAATATGACTAGTTCCATATTTGATAAACTTCTCAGCGTCAGCGCAACAAGAGAACCACATCACAACACAGCCTCTACCCATTCGTAGATAACCACCTTGTCCAAGATTGGACATCGTATTATGAACTGATTCATCTGATAAAATTTTCTTTATAACAGACTTAATCAAACTTACTGTTTGACCTATAGGACAGATATTCGTTTTGTGATAAACCCAATCTTGCTGTCGACATTGAGTACTACAATAATACGTGTAACAATGATGACAAGATTTAAAAACCTTTCTAGCTTCAATCAATGGCACTCTTGCTTGACAAGAAGAATAACAACAAGTTGCCATTATCATACCAAGGTCTTTATCAACAACCAGACCTTGGTATTTATTAATATTACTTACTCCATGATTTTGAATGAATGATCTTGAGACATTTTTATTTTTTCCAACTTGAGCAATATTATGTGTATTAAATAAAGATGATAAATGATTTGATGAGGATGAGCAATTCGAATCATTCGAATTAGTTCCACTCCATGAAGTTGCAGTGGATGGAGGAACTGTGTTCGCCAATAAAGCATTAAGTACTCCTTCAATTACTGGAGATTTTGAAGAATCACCGTTTTCATTCGACAAGTAGTTTGATACTTTGACAATAGAATTACTGTCGTCAGAAATTGCTGAAGACATACGATAACCTTTTTGAGATCTAATGTGAGTACTTCCTCCATATGAATTCGTTGATTTGTTAGATAAATGCATAATAGAACAACGGTGAGCTGCGTAGAACAAGTGTATGTTTGGTTTAATGATAAATTCTGGACATGATCAATGTGCACCGTGTTACTATGCCGATACGAGCCATGGCACCTGATGCTGAAATGTGCAGAATACTCAGCACACACGCACTTTCACAAAATGATAGCCTTAGTGCGTGAAAACATTGAAGGTTACCTTCTTAAAGTTTAGTTTGTTTCGCATATCTGACAATAAGGGTGCTTCGATCAATAATATATTTACCTGAGACTAATTGATACTTATGAATCATTTTGATCAGATCAGCAATTTACTTAAGTTAAGTACCTGATACTTTCTATCTACATACTTTCTATTTTTAATAAGTGGTTTGCAACTAGTTTATTCTTCTATTTTATCGCAATGAAAACAAAATGTAATATATTATAACAGAGAAAAATGATTATATTATATTTCAGAAATTCGAAATTCTATTTCAATATAATAATAATTTTCATATTTTATTTTATAGACATATTATAATGTCTTAATAATAATGATATTAATAATTATTATAATTGTTGGGAGCGTTGTTGAGTTCATAAAATTTTTGAATGTACAATCTTATCATATAATTAAAAAATTACATTCCGTAAAATATTGTTATAGATATGTTAAAATAAGATTTTCTGAAATTTAATGTAAAAATTAATTTATGTAAGAAATAAAATAAATTTTACGGTAGGTTTATTAAAAGATTTATGCAAAGATTTATTATAAAGTAAAAAAGATAATTTCAAATTTGATGAAAATATTTAATTGAAATAAAATCAAAAGTAATATAAAGTTTAATATTTTATTTGCGTAATGAAAGTAAACTAAACTATTTTTTTGTAACTTTATTTTACACGATTAAATCGAAGTAAATTAAAAATGTAATTATAATTTTTTTCGGAAATTTTAATTGGAATCAAAATATAATTGTAAAACAATTAAATCGACTTAAATGAAAATATGATTTTAATTCTATTTTCAAAACAGTATTTTATTAAATCGAAAAGTAATTTTTAAAACTATTATGAAAACGAAATGAAAAAACTATTGTATAGAATTGGGAAATTTAATTGAGAAACAGGTAAATTTAAATGTACAATAAAATTGAAATTTAATAAAAGACGCAACAAAATCTTTGTGACATAATTTTAATTCACTTTATAATTTTTTATTAAAAAAAGTAGAGAATTTTAATTCGTAATAAATACAATAACCATATTTATACTTATACCAATTCTTATTTATAATGGTCTGTGTAAAAAAGAAAGTGCAAAAGTTCCTCGAAAATATTTGTTTAAAAAAATCTCAAATTGTGGTAGAAATAAAATTTTGTGTTGATGACAACGTCTTTTGATCAAGAACCCAATAATAATAATAATTATTATTAATTATAAAATTCAATAAACGCGAAGAATTCCTTTATATTATTATTAACACATTGACTCCCGCAAGCACAAATGTGGGCAATATGCGATATCTTTTGAACGACTTCGAATTTTTCGACCCTATTTTTTTATTGTAAAAATTTTTGAAAGATGTACCAAATTAATTATCTTCAAAACAACTATTAGTTTTTTTATGTTTTGTTTACTTTTTTATTAGAATAATATTTTTCATTTCTTTTCCATTTTAAAATTATTATTATGCTATTGAATTAAATATTTTAGTGTAATTCTTGAATTCTTCTACATCGTCTTTTTAACCCAGAAGTATCTGATTTGAGATCCGCAACATTTTTTACTTATCAAAAATCTGGTTGGATGAAATGATTTGGCGTCAAAACTTCCTCTCTTTCATTACCTTCATACAAGACAGTTAAAGTCTTCTATTTAATAAATTTTCTATAGCAATAAATGCTGACAATTCTTTATCTGTTACTTCAGCTTCTCCCAGAATTCTCATCATCACTTTCTTCAAAAATCCCCCAAAATGTGGTGTTACAGGGGATTGAAAATCCACGTTATCTTTCCAGTATTTAACCACTTCTTGATAGAATTATTATCAATTTGAATGTTCATAATTTTCTTTCACGCTCCGAAAAAATTTGAACCATTGTCTGTTATTAATAATAATTTTAATTATATATATCGGCATTCCCATTCTTGCAATAAATCTCTCTTAAGTCATGACGAATGAATCGGTATCTAAACCACATGTCATTTGTAAGGGAGCCGCTTTGGTCTGGAGATAGGTGATAAGGCACATATCGTTTCTCTTTCACTAGTCGTCGACTTTGTTTTGTCAAAAACAATCCAGTGTAATCAATTCCCTATTTTTTGAATGCGCATAATTCATTTTCTAATCTGAACTTAAAAATCGATGCCATCATTTGAGAGGATCATTTTCTTCGATAATTTTTACAAACATAACATTTTCTTTTGATTTTTGATTTTTCTTCTTCCTAGAATACAATACTCTTTATTCAGCTCTGATAGTAAATAACTATAGCTTCCAAAATGATCGATTTGTTTATGTTTTTGTTTGATTATTAACCTAGAATTAAGGCGTTCTCTTGATGAGACTCTTTCTCACTTAGGTGTCTTCTCTCCTTCGAAAATTCAGGACTTTTATACCACTGATTTAAGTTTTTATAATTTTAAATTTTGATTCCTAGTGACAACAAATCAGCTACTACCTCTTTTATTGTTTTCTTCCTTCATGTCAAACTTGTCTCTTAGATATTCATTCACTTTTTCTGCTCCTGTATCACATAATATGATCAGATCGCTTCGTTTTACTTTGGGTATCCATTCTTTCTAACTCTCTCTGGCTTGACTTTTCGTTGTCACCGTTAATAATCTTCTGTAAATGTTGTGGTTTTTGGCTTCCTCATGTTCGTTTGGCACTGAATGCAAGTTTCACAATTTCGTCTTGATAGCATATCTGCATTTCCATGTAATTCTCTGTTTCTATATTCTATTTCGATATCCAAGCTACTTAAGTAGTTCCATCCATTTTTAAAATTGAGTTTTCAACGGCTTGTTTGTGTGCAACATGAATGTAATTGTTTTATTATATGTTCTCAGTTTAAAGTTTTTCAAATGTATTTATAGTGGCTAAAGCGTTTGCAGAAATAGAAAACAATCGAACCTCTATTTAACGAAGTCTCCATTTAACGAAGAAAATTTTTTGTCCCGAGCAAAAATTTTGTCCCGCATAGAAATAAAGAATTACTTCTATTTAACGAAACCTCCATTTAACGAAGTATTTTTTTGGTCCCTTCCACTTCGTTATATAGGGGTTCGACTGTATAGCTAAAAGCTCCTTTCTGGTTTTACAATAACCTTTCTCGTGTACCGACATTGTGCACGATCCTTATGCTATGACATGGTTCCTACCTAACTCGCTTACCTGTTACAGTACTGCCATTATGCTCTCAAAGCTATTGTCTGTATCTAGGATGAACTGTTTCCTTAAGTCTTGAAGACTCAGTATTGGTGCCATTATCAACGCTTTCTTCTTGTCCGGAAATGCTATCACACGCGTCTGTCCAAATCATTTTTTCTTTATTTGAGCCGCACATTTCTTCTAACAACTTGACTTTCTTCGCGTAACCGTTAATAAATCTTCTATAGTAATTACAAATTTCCAAAAAACGCCTAAAATTCTTAATACATGTATGTCTTTGAAAAGTTTCCATAGCTGTGATTTTCTCTGGATCTGTCTGTATTCCTCTATGGTTTATCATATTTATAATAATTCTATCATTAAGTTGTAGTACTCTTTCTTCGTATTTGTTGCTATTAATATGTCAACTAAATAAACTGATGCACCTTTCTTTGTTGGTCACAATACCTTAGTCATCAATTCCTGGACTGTCCTGAGGCTGCTGCAATACAGATTATCGGTAATAGGCATCTTTTCGAAACAAAATTGACCTGATTTAGTGGAAAATGCCCTTTTTCCTGTGATTCTTCGTCCGATTCTATTTGATAGTATGCATTTCCTAAATCTATTGTGCTGAAATATTTCATTCCATGGAGTCTATCCATCATTTCGTCTATGTTTTGCATGGGAAAGGCCTGTTTCTGTGTAATTCAATTTAGCTATCTGAAATCCAAACACAATCTGATTTCGTCCTATCTTTCTTCCAGACACATACTATTGGTGTATTTCATTGGGAGTTACATCATAAATGGGTCAAATTACCGATATATTCTGATAAAACAGCCGATAAAATGGGTGATAGAACAATTGGAAAGACTTTTATGTTGATTAGTTACACCAAAAATAAATTTCCCATGAATCACGGATTGTGGGACTTAGCTACGGCCGATATCGTATTCACAGACTGATTCATTCTTGATTTACTTCTCGTTGATCAACTCGTCGTCGTACAAAAAGGTTCGAGTCAAATGATACCCCGAGATCACACAAGACTGTCAGCTTACACCAATTATTCTCGACAGCACCAGCTCGATATGCACAAGATGATAATCTATGGCGAGGTTGAAAAGGACCGACAGAACACTCCGATTAGCTATCAATAGGGGTTTGAATTGGTCAAAGAAATATAAACTGTTAGTTACACTCTTTTCAGCGGAGCATTCTCTGTGGCTATGCTTCTGTCCTCCAAATATGCGCCGATCGGATATTGAAGGAAGTGAAACTGTCGCAAATAAGACTAAAATTAAATTTGCCTAATCCCTATGAAGACATTCAGGTCGAACCATCTGCATCTCAGTTTGCCCAGATGTAGCGGAGCCTAAATCGTCGTTACTACCCACTCCTGAAGATCCATGTGAATGATTACCACTTCACCATTCTTTACGTGGATACGCCAATCCACTCATTTTTGTTTTCACATAGGCAAAATGTTACGTCTGTATCTTTCTTACCAACTTTCTTATCTAACTCAAATAAATATCCATTAGGAGTAAATTTATATTTTCATCTTTTACTTCAAATATTTTCAACCGTTCAATAATAAATTGTATTATCGCGAAAAATTATTTTACAAATTTTGCCAGGATATCTTGGACAAGATCACCGTTTATATATCGAAAACTGGTTTTTTAGACACACTTTATTTTATATTTCGCATGAAAAGAAAATGAATGTGTATGGAACTGTAATATAAGGAGTAAATTTTTATGTTCATCTTTTACTTCAAATATTTTCAATCGTTCAATAATATATTTTATAAATTTTTCTAAAAATACATATCTAAACAAATTAAAAATAAAAAATTTAATTTACTAAAAAACATAAAAATGTATTTTTAAAAATAAATAATATTGTCTAAAATTTTTTTTAAATAAAATTTATAAAAAAATATAAAAAACAAGTAACATACAAATTTAGGTTAATTTTTATAAAAGTACATTTTATAACTCTTAAAATTATTTATCATAAACATTAAAGAATAATTGATCAGTATGTCTTTGTAAAATTATGTTTACCATAATCACAAAAATTTATTTTTAAAAATAAATGATATTAGTCTAAAAATTTTTTTGTTAAAGTTTATATTAAAAGAATACGTGACCGAAATTTTTGATTTCAAAAAATACGTTACCGAAAAAATGGCGCCAAGAAGCACTGTACTCGTAATTTGTAGGATTTTTTGAGGAAATTTGCTAATTTGAAAGTCGTTTTATATTGTGGTGAGATAATAATATCATAACAGCCAGATTAGCAAAATCAATGTCCGTAGGTATGATTTTATCAGGTGTCAGTGCAGGAGATCTGATATTCTATCAATCTATCTAATCAATTAGAACTTTTACTGATGAAATAAATATGAGCTCAAATACAATTAAACGCCGATTCTCCCCTTGAAAATGGGGGGTGGCGCTCTATAGATTAATGGTTTTATTTGAGGCCAAGATATATACGCGTCAAAAAGAACTGCAAATAATTAAAAAATAGAAGACATCATTTCAAAACATTTATTTAATAACAAATTTACTGGCGTTTACATTTCTTATGAATCTATTAATCTGCTCTTTGGGCTTTTGTTGTTTTCCTTTAGAGAAATATGCGGAGTGTCAGAAATTGGCAACGACCCGATGTGTTGCTCGATCCTCAAGACCGGCCTAAGTTTTTCTGATGGCTTTGAACTCCGTGTTGAGACAGATTTGCTCTGTGTACAGCCACTTCACCTCACTGAGCTACATCTCCACTGTGACTACTGACTGCATAGTTCAAGAGTATTTGAGATAAATAAATATCAGTCTTGCAGTGGAAGAGCAAGCTCTTGAGCGTGCAAGCCAGATCTTTGAATTCGACCATTCCCCTGTTTAAGATCTTCATTCGTAATTTGAGTCTAACTAAGTTTTCTGACCAGTCGTTTGATTTGGGCTGTCAGCTGTTTACCTCTTTCTCGGGATTCATTTCTAAATACTCGTCAGTAAGTTTATTATTTGACCTTTATTTAGTTTTTTTAACAGTAATGATCTATTGACATCGAAATCATTCATAGACGTAGCATTGGATCCGGGAAAGTACCACTAACCTTTTAACTCTCTTGTGTCTGTTGGGTCACTTATGTAAGTATGTGGTTGTTGGGGTCTGTTCTACTTGTCAATGATAGCATGTAACTTATGTCAAAATTTTAACATGATAGTCTTTATTTGTTTGAACATATTCTCCTAATTTATACATTCTAGAATATTCTCACAATTCATTGAGTTACTCAATTTGAGTGTCGTATTCATTCGCTCTAGAGTTTTGTGAGTTGACCTTTGTCCCTAAAAACATACCAGCTAATTAGTCCACCCTTAGACAATTTTCACACGTACCTGGATGGAAACTGATGTACAATCACTGATTTTAAAACTGATCCTACCCAAGGGTATTCGAGTGAAAATGGTAAAATTAATATTTGAGAATTAAAATTCATTTAAAGAAAAATTGAAATGAGACTGAACATATAAAAATTATAATAAAGTAAAAATCAAATACATATTTAAAAAATTAACATAAATACGTTACCGACCATTTCGTGGGAAAAATAAATTTAAACACTCGGGACCCGAGAGAGAGAGTAACCCACTACTCTTTCTCTCGGTCGCGAGAATTCAACAATACCAACCTTTTAGTTTGTTGCAAAGGTTTTCGAAATATCCAATTTATTTCTCAGATTTATTCTATTGTCTGATTTTAAAACTGATTTTTTACTCGTTTGTGTTCCAATTTTAACTGAAATTCGTTCAGTTTATATACTAAATTTTTCTCTGACTTTCTCTGCGTGTCCAATTCTAACTGGTCCACGTACGTTTTGGAATCGTACGATCGGTACCTATTGGAACACGTCAGTTGCTAATTTTATGCTTTCTAAAATTAAAAAATTTTGGATCGATGATTAATAATGTAAGTACTTTTATTTTGTTTTAATTTTACTATTTTTAATATTTTTCTCATCTTTTTTCAGAGCTTTTTTTGGGCTGTCAGACACATCATTGCAGTACTGACAATATAAATCAATAATCATATTTTCTGTTTAAATTTAATTTGAACGAATTACCAGAATACTCAGATTTCAAATATTTCAGATTTCTCTTCCCAATCATCAAACAAAATTCATACGAAAATGTCCTATTGAATTTTCAGGCAAATCACATCAATAACTTGAAATTCAATTGACAAAAAATTGATTTTAAATAATTTGATTTTCTGTAACCTGATTCCCAAAATAATTGTAAATTGTTTTAATAATATTTTTTTTCGCTACAAAATCAAACTTCTTATATTATACACACTATTAATAGTCTAAGGTGGAAATTGAGAAATGTTTTTTCATATCAGGTATTCTAATAAGTTGTTTAATGTCATTTTATAAATTTAAATGTATTTGAGTATTTAAGAAGTGTTCTACTTTATATTCATTACGTGCAGTTTTAAGTTTGTTTATCCAAGTCATACTTTTATTTTAGCGAAGCAACATAGCATCTACATCCCAAAGGAAACGATCGTACAAAGAATCATTTGTGGAATATGGGTTTACGAAAATTATGTACAAAAACATTGAAAAGCCGCAATGTGTGATTTATCAAAAAGTGTTAACCAGTGAAAGTTTAAAAAAATCAAAATTGAAAGATCATTTCGAAAGTAAGCATAAAAAACATGTAGGAAAAGATATAAAATTCTTTAAGAAAGAAGAGCGTAAAGTGATAGCAGCAAGATTGGATTCTACAGGAAAAACACAACAAGTAACTGAAGTATATCTAGAAGCATCTTACATCATTTCATATGATATTGCTCGAACTAATAAACCACACACGATTGAAGAAAATATCATTAAACAAAGCATTTTAAATGCAGTTAAATTAATCGATGGTGAAAAACATGCCAAAAATACGAGCAAACATCTCTTTCAGATAACACGGTGCAGCGGCAGATTGAAGATATGAGTAAAGATATTTTAGAAACAGTAATTTCTGAAATAAAGGAAAGCCCCATGTTTTCATTACAATTGGACGAATTAACCGATGTAGCCTCTTGTTCGCAATTACTCACATTTGCACGTTATATAAATGGTAATTGTGTAAAAGAAAAACTTTTATTTTGTAAACCTTTGGTAACTACTAGTCGGGGCGAAGATATGTTTCACATATTGAAAGAATTTATTGAAAACAATAACATCGTGTTGGGGCAAACTAATTGCTATCTGTACTGATGGAGTACCGGTAATGTTAGGGATTCACTCTGGATTCCAAGCATTTGTAAAATCAGTTGCTCCACATTGTCCATTTCATCACTACATTATACATGATTATGCTTTGGCTGTAAAATAACTTCCATCAAATATGTTAAGTTCATTTAAAGATGTAATAAGCATTGTAAATTATATACGAAGCAATGCCACGCATTCCAGAATATTTAAATGTCATTGCAACGAAATAAGAGCAAAATTTGACACTATTGTACCACACAGAAATAGGATGGCTATCACGTGGTAAAGTGTTGAATAGAATATTTGAACTTCGCAATGAAATTACTTTATTATTAGAAATCAGATACACTAAAAAAGAAGAAGGATTGCTCACAAAAATCAAAGACCATCATTTTATAGGAATAGTGGCACACCTTGTTAATATTTCTAGCGTGATAAATAATTTGAACATCACTTTGCAAGGCTATGCTACAAATATAATAACACTAGTAAATAACCCGTCATGTATGACGGATATAATTATATAGAGTTAAAATTTCAAATAAATTTTCAAGACATTTTTTTTTAAAATTCATTTGTTTTCCACATTTAATCATTAGA